>JAOXJP010243484.1:0-37415 GCA_025762735.1 Platanus orientalis | reverse complement strand
AAGAATAGAGATGGAGCAGAAGAACGAGGGAGAGGGAGAGGGAGAGGGAGCAGGAATGGTGTGTAAGAATGGTAGTTTGATGTTGACGGTGTAGAGAAGAGGAGGTATGCTTACAAATTTTATTTTTTAAGTTTTTTTTTTCATTAGGGTTATAACTGTCATTTTAACATAGGGTATTTTTGGAATAAAGATAAGTGAGGTGTGCTTACAAAAACTTGAGGTGCGAATATTAACTCCCCTCCAAAATTCATCTTCATCTCTCTACCAATTTTTGTTTTGTTTTTCCTTTTATACCCCTTCTTTTACCTAAAATACCCCTCTCTCCCTCTCTCTCTACACCTACCTCATTTTCCTTTCCACCGTCGTTGCCGACGACGATCTTTTCGGCGAAAGCCCGCCCCCTTTCTCTCTCCCCCTCTTCCTCTTTCTCTCTCTCTCTCCCTCCCTCTATTTTTTTCCTTACGTTCGGACCTACAAGTCTGAACGTCCCTCTGTTTGGACCTGCAGGTCTGAACAAAAGCTTTTGTTCAAGTCCAAACGGATCTGGAAAAAAAAAAGGGAGAAGGAGAGGGAGGGAGAGAGAGGAGGGGGCGGGAGGGAAAGGGGAGAGAGAGGAGGGGTGCAGGAGAGGGAGAGAGAGGAGGGGTGCAGGAGAGGGAGAGAGAGGAAGAGGAAGTGGGGAGGAGAGAGAGAGAGGAGGGGGTGGGAGGGAAAGGAGAGAGAGGAAGAGGAAGAGAGAAAGGAAGTGGGACGGAGCGGAGAGAGAGAGGAAGGGGGAGAGGGGAAGGGGTTGGGTTGCCATCAGAGAGGACGCTGGCATCGGTGTCAGAGAAGAGAGAGGGGTGGGTGTGTGGGGAGAAAAGAAGGGAGGGGTATTTTAGATAAGGGAGGGAGTATAAAGGAAAAAAAATAAAAAAGCAAATGGGGGTGGAGAGAATTTTTGTAAGTGCGTTTAACTCCTCCCTTTAGTTTGTTTACCGTACAAAATCAAGTAAGGTAGAGTCACTGCTGCGCATCTCTGCCTCTCTTTGGCTTAGTCTTCTCCTGTGTTGAGATGAGGCTTTTGACGCACAACATGCTTTCCTGCAACATCAAAGGCGTGACGAAAGGGTTTCCTCTCCGTCTCCAAGTGGAGAAATTTGTGGAGAAAGAGGTTGATTTCAATGCAGATTTCCTCACTAACATGTTCCCCAAGATCGAATGGAAGGCGCTGGTTGACGCCTCCCGGTCAATGGGCTACGCAGAGCTCCCTGAGGAGGCCGAGTCATCGATGCTCGACTCGGACGAGTTCCTGAAGAAGTTCCACCACGCCCTCCTGGAGCTCCACCTTGAAGAGGGAGCCCTGATTTGTCCGGAGACCGGTCGGCGTTTCCCAGTCAACAAAGGAATCCCAAACATGCTCCTTCACGAAGACGAGGTCTGATAGATCGATTCATAAGCTGCTGCCGTCGCAATCATCTTTACTGATTTTTGCTTTTCATTTGGCCTTCTTTCATAGATGAAATTAGGGCTTTTAAAGGGTTTAGTATCCCTTGAGTTTTTACAAACCTGAGCTTGTAGCTAATTGCTTTAGATACTGTGATAAGCTTTGCCATATGAGCAGACTTACAAGATTAAGAGAGAATTTATGCCGTGCTTTACCAATTTGCTTCATTCGCTCATCCTCTGTTATAAGAAATTACTAGAAAGCTTTGACCTGTGCAATGTGTAAGAAAATGTGATAAAAAATTTAGCAATCATTATAGCGACATACTGAATCCAGTAGCTGAGAATCTGTATAAACAATAAAGAATAAACAGAAATTAGGGTTAGAGACCACTCCTAAAGCAGAATTCGCCCCCTTCCAGTGAACTAGTGCAGCAGGGGAGCTTAGGTTTTCATTTCCTATATTTTCTCATTCAGTTTTTCATTTTTGATAACCACTTAAAATTCTGCATCTCTTGAATACTTGCATAAGACATGGATCAAGAAATTTAAGTTCCTCAAACTTGGCTTACATGTGGGGCACATTTGAATCAAGATCTAGATAGTGGTTTGGCAGGTCACTCATCAAGCAGCCAAAGCTTAAAAACTATACAGACCAGGCTATTTTTTACCTCTTCATCTATAACTAAAATAAGAACGGTTAAATAAGATATGTTTAAAGGTTGTGCATGTACAAGTACACAGTCCTTAGATTGGACAATGCGTACTTGTAGGCCTGTCAGTGTGGTCCTTTCGTGTTGGCATTTCTCATGCTGACCTTTGTAGTTGTCTTTTTTCATGATTAATAAATTATTTTCCTTATAAATCCAAAAAAATAAAAAATAAAAACTCTTTTAAGTTATAGTGCACGAATGACCAGTTCAAGGTGCGTGAAGGACCAAGTCAAGTGAGCGAATGACTTAGTGCAAAGTGCATGAATAACCAACCTAAAACTTGTGAATAAACCATCTTCAGCTTGCAAATGTAAAGTACTGCCTGTGCACAAATGCCTGAACACAAATGACAGTGTGTGAATAACTGTCCGCAAATGACTGTGCATGAATTACAGTGCGTGAATGAACAATTTTATGCAGAATTGAATTGTATGTTATTGTTCAAGTATTTTCACGATTGACTCAGAATTGTATTTGAAGTTCTTCCTAATTGATTTCCCCATCCTAAAAATCAACAGGTATACCATTAAACTTCCCACCTTACTCAAGTGAGGTAATGTGAATTCCGTCTGTGTTTGCTATCCTCTGAAGTTCAGAAGTCCAATTAAGAATAGCGTGATCGTTGAGATTCCTCTTAACTAGATGTTCGACCGGTAGTAGGCAATCGTCCTATTCATGTGATCCCTACTATCCCAGATTTGCATTCAGCGAGGATATAAAAATTAGGAAAGTCTGGAAAATGCCACTTCAGAGAACCACAGGTCCTGCCAAAATATCACCTTATCACACCCTTATTCACCTTCAAGCAAGTGAACCATACAAACAAGTCCATTCCATACCCTTCCAAACACCACATTGGAGCACATGTACTGCCACTAAACAATCCATTTATTGTTTTGCTGCACCTATGAGCGCATATGAATATGATCTTATGTTTGATTAATCCACATATGGTTTGGCATGTGATTAAATTTTGATTGTGCACCAACAACTGCCAATTTTTGTATCGACTCATATGCTGCGTTATTAGATATGGGTATTATGTTTGCTATGACTGAACCAACTCATTAGTACTATGGTTTAATTACACTCGAGAGTTGAACCTGTTGAACTGTTGGTCTACATTGGTCGGATTTGGGACTAATAGAATGACCTGTTCTTATGTGTTAGAACGGCACGAATTTTGTGCCGACGAATTTCGTGTGAAATTGTTCGAATGCGGTAAAAGCTAAACCGAGGTTTTGAAAACAATGGTTAGCTAGTGGGTCCCACGGTTTGCTCTTTGACAGAAAACACAAACCCCCCCCCCCTTCCCCAATAAAAGGGAAATTATATTTGCAACTCAAGTTTTTGTAAGCACACTTGACTTTTAAGCACACCTCCAAAATTTATAAGGACACCTCCGTAAGTTTCAATCATACCCTTATCTATTTTTAACCCCTCCTGCTATATTTTAATATGCACACCTCCATTTGAAATTCCCTCTTACTGGCAACTGAATCATGCTTCCATGACGACAACGGAATCCCTCTCCCGCACCCCCTCTCTCTCTCTCTCTTCTTCATTCTCTCTCTCTCCCACACCCCTCCTCCATCATTCTCTCTCCCTCTTCTTCTCCCTTTCCCTCAATTTTTTTTTTTAATTTTTAGAGTTTTTTTTTCAAATCGATGGTCCGTTTAGCATTACGATGCCGAACACCTTTAGGCTCGTTCAGCATTACAATGCCGAACGCTTGTTTTGCATCATAGTGTCGAATGTTCTTGAAGGTGTTCGGCATCGTAACAACGAACAGGTCTAAAGGCGTTCAGCATTGTGACGCTGAACGTGACTAAAGGTGTTCGGCCTAGTAAAACCGAATGGACCTCTGATTTGGAAAAAAAAAAAATTTGAAGAAGAGGGAGAGAGGAAGGGGTGTGGGAGAGAGAGAGAGAGGAAGAGGGAAAGAGAGTGAGGGGGAGGTGTGCTTATAAAATTGTTTCGTAAGTTTTTTTTTATTAGGGTTATAAATGTCATTTTAAATTAGGGTATTTTTAGAATATAATTAAGCAAGGTGTGCTTACAAAAACTTGAGGTGTGCATATAAGCTCCAAAAAAAAAAACCCAACTATTCGAACTCTCACTGTCGCCGGTCAGCATATTTTGTCCCCATCACCGGTCGCCGGTCGCATATTCCGGTAAGCATAACTTCTTTTATGCTGTGTTCTTTTATTAGATAGATTAGTATTACTCATATTGTTTATTGACTGCTATGCTTAAATTAATTAGAATACTCACATCTGCAGGAGTTGAGAACATTGACAACATGAACATCAGACACCGAGGAAGGAATTTTTTCTTCAGATTCTGCGATTTTATATTTCATCCACTATTCAAAATAGTTCTGCAACAAGGTCTGTGGTGGATGAGCCGAGAACGGGTTGATGTTGAGACATACCTGGATGAGAGGGGTCGTGTACGGGTCAGCAGGGTAAGAGCCATGGGGATTCGTATGACCCCGAGATTTACAACTGAATTTGGATTTGATGAAACAGATTGAGCTGGAGAAACGAAGGAAAAAGGCTTTTACAAACACAGAGGCTATCTTTAATGAAACAGTACTTGGTGTCCCAGAAATTATTCCTGAAAGTAGCCCAGCTCTGCAAACTTCAAATGACAAAAATGATGAAACCATCAGCATAAACAATGTAAAGGGTTCTTTGGAACAAACGGAGGGCCTTCCATTCATGAGCAATTTATAATTGGAAACAAAACTCCCATCGTTATATCCTTCTTTCCCCCTTGGCTTTTGTGCATATCCGTGTACAATTCGTGTCCAGGACTTGGGAGTGTTTGCATCAGCACCGAAAAATGATAAGCACGTGGCCCAAAAAGTGTAAATCACTTTTTGGTGCTGATGCAAGCCTTGCCAGGTCTTGCATACACATCATGCACAAATTCTGTGCACACAGAAGCCAAACCGCCTTTTTTGAAGATAGCAAAATTAATACGTAACAAATAATAGAAAATAAATTAATGTAAACAATATACACAAGGCACAAAACTATTTAACATGGTTTAGCTTAAAGCCTACGTCCACAAACAAAGACAATCAAGAGAGCTTTCACGCTATGTAAAATCAGAGATTACAAGATTCCAAACCTTATTTCCCGGGTTATGAGAGAAGAAACCCTATTTAACCCATACATTAAAATAAGGTTTTTATACCCCAAATATCAAAAACCATAAGACTAAACCAAACTTACTGTTTTGGCAAGTTCCGTGTGAAGTTGGATATGGCTCTTGTTAAGAGTCATCTCTGCATTGGCATGAATTCTACCAAGACTACATTACACCAAAAAACTCTACTCCCAGCAACAGTGACGCTGGGTGGTGGGGATGAAGACCACCGGTTTGAATCATAGGGTTTTTTATTTTTTATTTTTGAGTTGTGTGTTTTCTGTCGAGGTGAAGAGCAAACCATGGGGCCCATTAGCTAACCGGTTTAGCTCTACAACATTTCTCATACGTGTTGCATTTTACCCTTTTCAAACGAATTTCACACAAAATTCATCCACACACAATCCACGCCGGTGTTAGAACACATGCCGTATCAGTGTGCATCTGCCAAAATATAAAATTAGTGCTTGAGCTTGGCAAGTAATCTGCAAAACGAACTACTCTTATGGTTGAATACATGTTGCTCTTTTTTAACTTTTTGACAGAAAATCTCTGGCTATTTACAAGTCTAAATTCCTGCTGAATACAATTTTTGTACATTGGTTGATTATACAATAACTAATTCAGCGTTTGGGGGTGGTTTGGAATCAATATAGATCACTTTAATCATGCATTCTACGTACCTTTGTTGCCTTCATTATTGACATAACTTGGCTCAGAATTTAGAGTGCTGCCCATACTGTAATCATCACACCTGAACAACATAACTCACCACACCTCACATTCAAGCCACTGTCCCTTGCTAGGATTAGAGGCATAATGCATGAAAACCAGCCAGGCAGGCGTACCCTGAACCATTAAACCTGAACTTTGGGAACGAGATCCTTGGGCTGACGTGTGTTTACAGGGAAGCCCTACGTTCGAGATCTTTTTTTCTTTTCTTTTCTTTTCTGAAATGGACCTCATATCTAGTTCATTTATTGGTAATACAATGAAACAACATAAATTACAACTCTTATTGTACTCTCAGATTAGCTTAAACAAATACTTGACGTATTATCAATTTAAAATTGGATTACCACTCTACATCCAGTGAGAAGGAAAATGCCTATCTCTATCTTCAACCTCATATGCCCATCAGTTGCTTTTAACTGTTCTTGTTACGTGGGGTTTCACATGTGGGGGGAGGAACACCAAATACCCAATCAAGAACATTCAAGTACTTGGACCGGAAAACCTCCCTCTCTTGAGCATAACAGTGCATTATGATGGCTGTTGATAAACTGAATATGACCACGTCGGCTCTGTTCAATTTCTTTGACCTTGGCATCAAACCAGCATCTACCATGCATGTGAAGAAGCTCTCGATAGCTCGTGCAAAACAGTAGAGTGATATTTCAATCCGTCTGCTCTTCTTCTCAATTGCCAAGGCCAGGCCAGGAGGAAACTGTTCACACACAAGAACAATGTTTCAAAAAAATAACAGATTGGACCTATCATTTCAGGGGAGAAGGAATCTAGCAAGTCCAAATACCGTTCCCATTGCCACCATCGGAATGTTGCATCTCTTGAAAATTCTAAACAGCAAGCATGTCCACATCCTAAAGAACAAACCAAAAGATTTGTTAGTACTGTTTCCAACAGGTAATATTGTCAGCACATTGTAGACGTTGACTAGCCAAGAAAAGCTAATTAATCCTTTCTCCAATGGAACATCACGCACTAATACTCTCACACACTATATGCTCAAAAGTTTGAGCTTTGAGCATATAGTATTTGAGAGTATAGTACCAAAACATGGAAAAGAAGAAATTTGGTGTTTCTAAACATTTCCAATCTTGATTAATGAATTTATTGACACTACAAGTGAAAAGACAAAGAACAATGGAAAGTACGGGCACGACTCCTAAGATTGATTTGAATAACACAATTCTTCAAAGCAAGTGTATAATTCATCTTTGGTCAGGACCTGCAATCTTGCTTCTGTCTTGAAAGATGTGATTCAGAAATAAATAATAGTTACCACGTCATTAATATGGCAAGCAAAGATTACAGTAATCTATGTAAGTTCTTGGTAGAGTGAAGTACACACTATACACACTACCCATTAAAGACATCAAACTTTCTTGTCAAACTGGAAAAATGTGATAACCAAACTGGATCAATAATTAATTGCATAGAAGTTTGACCTCTCTTAGCTAGTATTATGGTTTTCCCAGTGATTTAAACCAGGCAGATATAATTTGTTCACTTGACTTTTTACCCAGAAGATTAGGTGCAAATGAAGTTCGTACAAATAGGTGCCAGCGCCGAAAAGTGATAAGCACCCCACAAAAAGTGTAAATCACTTTTCGGAGCTGATCCGTCAGCCCCCTGGTGCTGTTTGCACCTGTTTGTACGAAATTCATTTGTACCTAATCCCAGCCGGACTTTTTACTTGTTTTTAGTTTTTACATCTTTAACATTCTTAACTGAAAACCAAAAGGTGTTCTCTATGAGCTTATTAAAACTATTTAAAAAGAAAAAGTAGGACCTCTTTATTGAAAGAGCATGTTCATTTCACAAAAGCAAGAATTTGCATGACTAATTGTATCTCTCCAGATAGAGAGCTCAAAGAATTATAATGCCTGTAAACAACTAAATTTAACAAAGACAAATTTTAGTTTTATGCTGTCTTTCTATTTCTGACTTTTTCTAATTTATAGACAGAAGCTCATTTAGACAGAGAGCAGATTTCTATTGAGGCGATAGAATTTTTGTCTAAAAAAGAAAGTCAAATACCAGGAGACATGATATAATCCACCAACCCTGGGTCCTACAGATTATAATAAGAACAGAGAGGAAAGGAGTAGAAACCCTAAAAACAGAGCAAGGAAGCCAGCGGTCTTAGACTCGTCTCGTAAGGGCATTTCTTAGGCTTTGATTGAGCTGAATTTTCAGTGAAAGATGGATCCAAGAGTTCTCAAAGCTCCCAAATTTCCAAGCAGATCTGATGATGAAAAATATCTTTTCAAAGAGTTTTGTGAGCTGGTTCCAAAAATCCAGCAAGCTGATCAAATTCAAGTCAGCAGTCAAACTTGGGTGAACAGTCAACTTTTGACCATTAGACTTGAACTCCAGGATGGTGTGTTGCCCTAGTCAGGTGGCCTGGAATTTAAACTTCAAGAGTTCTAGTTGAAATTTAATAGGTCTAATGTCTAAGTCGACTTCTTGGGTTGGGTTATAATTTTGTAATTTTTAATTAGTTATTAGTCTCACAATAAGTTACGTGAGGTTGCTGTGTTAGTGTTTTATTTTTATTTTTATTTTTATTTTAATAGTCCTAGAGTCCAAATAAAGTTTAAATTATATTTTTTTATAAGAGATTTATGTACTTTTATGTAGGGATATAACAGTGATGTGAGTTACTTGAGTCCCACAATAAGTCACATAAGATTGCTGTTTTAGTGTTTTTTTAGTAGTCCTAAAGTCCAAATAGAGTTCGAGTTAAATTTTGTTTTATAAGAGATTTGTGTACTTTTACATAGGGGACTTGAACAATGATGTGAATAGTATAATAATAGAAGTAGTGGTTTCTTCTATCCTACTGGAATGATCAGACCTTTGGGCCATTTCTCCTTGTTCTTCTACTTTTCTTCTCTAATTTGTGCTAGATCCCTTTTTTATCGGTTGGTTTTCTTTAATATAACCTTCCCCTCCTCCCCCCCCCCCCCCCATTTTTATTCTTGTAAAATGGTGCATAAAGTACAAATCGCAGTTAGCAAAGCATATCAATCTACCAGTATTCAGTAAAGGCCTTAGCTGAATATGAATTGTATTTCATATAAATTTTTAGTCATGAATAATAATCACCCAAAGGCAATGTCCTTACAAATGAGAACAAGATCAATGATGTTATGAATGTGCATGTGATAAAAGCAAAATGAAATGCTAACCAGGCTGATGAACAATATACAGAGAGAAACAAGCTTGATCTTGCAGTACCAAGGAGACCCTTCCCCAAAATTGTATTGGGCCTGCATAGCATTTAGCACATATATATGAGAAAAAAACAAAAACAAAAACAAAAAAGAAGAAGAAAAGAAGCTATCATGACAAAAATGCAATTCAGAAGTATAAAAATAAATAAAATTTGCAGAAACCATTAAAATAGCAAATCATCAAATCCAAATTTTCATGACTTGGAAGAAATAGGAAGGCACACCAATTCATTATCTATCCAGTTCCATACCTTTCATAATTTAATCAAGGACACAGAGAAAAAAAAAAAAGAAGAAGAGGAGCAATAGAAATGGACTATAGGATGTGATCTCAAGGCTAAGGATAAAGGTCTCGGTCCCCTAGGATACGGAAACGTATCATGGTTTTGGTGGTTTCGTATCGGAAACCATGGAAAAATCACAAAAACCACTGAAACCTTGAAACATTGGAATCTTTGGATGAAACTTCCGGATATGATAAAATAAACACTATGCACAACTAGGAATTATTACATATATAAAACAACCATCTATGGTGGTTTTTGGATCATGACATATGCTATCACCTACGAAAACTATGGAGACATAATGGAAACCTTGGAATTGTTTTATGAAACTTTAGATAATGTTAGAATATGCATCATTACACACCAAACCATTACACACTTAGGTCCCTTTATTTTTCTCAACAAAAAAAATATTTTGTAATTTTTTATCCAAAATATAGTAAAATATGGGAGAAAACAAAGAAAGATATGCTATATGTTTCCTCACGTTTACCTCTGTTTATTGTATTTTTATAATTTTAAGATATTTTTTATTATTAAATAAATAATCGGACCAAATTTTGCACATTTGGTTTAATTTTTCAATTTTTCAATATTTTACTATTTTTATTAGAGACAAAAAATAATTTACTTATTGAAATAAAAATTTGACTCTGTGAAAGTGTAGATCAGGCAGAAACATGCAACATATAAAAAATCTAAACATAAAGGAGTTATAAATTGGGACTTACCATAATTCTCTGTGACAATTAGGGTTTTGTGTTCAATCCACCAATCCGGGTCCAAATCATAGTTTTCAATTCAAAATATAATCAAACGGAGTCCTTGAATATGTGCGTAGTAATAACCAATCAAGTTTTTTTCAAGAAAAATGGAGATCAATGGGTTTTTAAAGAGGGGCGATATGTTTCCCTTCAGTATCGATATGTTATCAATACTGAGACCTACCAAAACCTTAAAAACTGGACATTTTCTATACAATTTTTCCCATATGTTGTCAATACGTGTCAACACCACCAACATGTGTCACCAATACCAGGGAATTTTAAAACTCAATGTTATTTTTTTATCGGTGTCCACCAATACCCATGGATCGAAACTTGTTTCCATGCTAAAGACTCAAGTTGAGACAAGTAACAGCAGTAAGGGAAATATCAGCTATGTAGTTTCCTACGGATATATCACCAAAATGGCCATGCAAGAAAAATCCCTGTAAATACTTATGAAACTGTGCCACCTTATGTTTGATTTATCTATCAGATTGCATATGAATTCTCACTGATGATAACAAGGCAAATCCAGGCAACTGAAACAATGTATAGTCTCTACCTTAACATCAGAAATACACAAAAAAAATAGTCAGTTTTTCCAGGTACAGAACCATCATTCATGCAGAAGAGAATCTTAGCTGGTCAGGCCTAGATTCTTTCTGCTTACAATTGTGCACTTGTATAAATCGGTGGTAGGCTGGTAGCAGTTTCAAACAAAAGATGTAGGAGCTCATCCTGTTGACAGTAAATTAACCATTTCTCCCAAAACCTTAAGGTTTTGGTAGATACACAAATTAATATACTTCAACACCCCCTCTCAGGAGGAACACTGTTCTCTCCTGAGAACACACTTAGGGAGCTACGTGTACACACGCACACAACACTACATCCGGGAAAATACTTCCACCGGGATTTGAACTCACGACCAAACCTGCTCTGATACCATCTTAAATAAAGTAATTAACTGTCTCTCCTAAAACCCTAGGGTTGTAGGAAAGGGATGAGTTAATATACTTATTATATTTCAACACATCCAGGTTGTCATCAAATAAAACAACTGGAGGGTAGTACATACTACAAAGAAGACAAACAAATTTACCTTTTTAAAAGGTCTTCACGATGAACTATTAGTGCAGGAATCAAATATACTGGAAGATAGACTGGCAATGCTCTTCCATAGGCTTGAACAAAAAAGGAAATAACATGTGCAGCACAAGATTGATCTCCATGTACAATCTGCATAAACATTTGAATAAAAGTATCTGTTATTGAAGATTTCACAATACTAACATCAGAAAGTACTAGGGAAAAAAACTTCAAAAGTTACCACATAAAGCAATCAAACAGTAAATGATGAATGATAAAGTGTCCAACAGGTACAATGCCAGACTTTAAATAATTTCAAGGAGCATTTTGGGCATCCACTTTAAAGAAAATACTAACTACAATACTACATTGATACCAAAAAAAAAGGATATGCTAACCATTAAGAGTGAATTAAACAACTCTTAGGAGATATAGGAATTAATAGGGTGCAAATGTCCTGTCCAGGACACCAGGAAACGTCATGGAATAAATGGGTGGGAATTTGAAATTTCATCAAACCCCTGCCCATTTTATTCCATGTGAAGTCCAGTGGTGTCCTGGACACCAAATCCTGGACAGAACATTTATTTACTTCAACACCCCGCTTAGGAGGAGCACGTGCACACACATGCACAGCTACATCCAGGAGAATACTTCTACTTCCATAGGGATTCAAACTCTTGATATGACTTGACTCTAATACCATACTAAGAATGAATCATTCTTAAGCTGTTAGGATATACAAGAATTAATATATTAAGATATATGTTAAGTATATTAATTCTAATATCTCCTTTAGGGTTTTAGGAGAGATGGTTATTGCTTTATTTAAGAGGGTATCAGAGCAGGTTTTAGGTTGTGAGTTTAAATACTCCTGTGGACGCAATTATTCTCCCGGGTCTCACACTTATTTTCCCCTTGCAATGCCAGAGTGTGCATGTTGTATCTAGGAGTATTACTCCTGAGGGGGAGTATTAAGATATATGTTAAGTATATAAATTCTAATACTTGAAGATTGGGTTAACTTGTGTGAGAGAAGATTTAAAGAGAAAATAGAGAGAGAGAAGATGGAGAAGGAAGAAGAGATACAGGGAGAAGACCGTCTATTGTTTGAGAAGGAAGATGTATTCGTATGAGTTGTTGTAACTCATACAATAGCTCTGTATTTATATTGACCTTATTAGTAGACCAAATACAATGGTATACAAACCCAGACACTCCATGACCAAAATACCCTCATTATTGTATACATGTATTCTCTACCATACCATATACTCTAACACTCCCTCTCAAGCTGGAGAATAGATATCTCGCATTCCTAGCTTGTCTAGCAAACGCAGGAATTGTGAGGTACTAAGTCCCTTGGTAAACAGATCAACTATCTAATTGTGAGTCGAAACAATAGATGTGCATATATGCCCCTTCTTGAAATGGTCCTTGATGAAGTGCATATCAACTTCCACATGTTTGGTGCGGTCAACGTTATTATCGCAATAGATTCGCATAGGGCCTGTGATGGGCCAACCCACTTCAGAGAGCAACATCTTCAACCATAGTGATTCACAAACACCATGAGTCGTAGATCTAAATTCAGCCTCTACACTAGATCGCGCTACAACAGACTGCTTCTTACTCCTCCAAGTTACTAAGTTTCCGCCAACAAATGAGCAATAACCAAAGGTGGATCTTTGGTCTATCAAGGAACCAGCTCAATCAGCATTTGTGTATACCTCAATCTGATGATTATAAGTCTTCTAATATAGAATCCCTTTGCCTAGGCAACCCTTCAAATATTGGAGGATCGTGTATGTTGTCTCCATATGGTTTTGGGTAGGTGCATGCATGAACTGACTTAGGACACCAACAGCATAAGTGATGTCAGGACAGGTTAGGGACAAGTAAATAAGATGCCCCACTAGCCGTTGGAATCTTCTTGCATCAAGTAATCTGTCACTGTCATTTTCTTTCAGTTTGTGGTTTACCTCGATTGGAGTAGCATGTGGTTTGCATCCTTCCATACCAGACTCTTTCAAGAAATCTAATACGTACTTCTGTTGAGAGAGAAAGATGCCCCTATTTGATGTGACAACTTCAATCCCAAGAAAATACCTCAAGAAACCAAAATCTTTGATCTCAAACTATTTGACAAGACTACTTTTAAGATCTTTGACATCACTTTCACCATTCCTAGTCACCACAATATCATCGACATACATAATCAAGGCCGTCATCTTGGGGCCGTGTCTCTTTATGAATTAGGTGTAATCAGTCTGTGCTTGTTTATATCCAAACAGAATCATAGCAGCCCGAAATCTTTTAAACCAATCACGGGGTGACTGCTTCAATCCATACAAGGCCTTCTTCAGTTTGTAAACTTTCCCTTCAGCCTGTGGCAAGCAAAATCCAGGTGGGGTAACTATATACACTTCTTCCTCTAAGTCACCATGCAAAAATGTATTTTTCACATCGAATTGGAAAAGGGGTCCGCCTAGGTTTGCAGCAAGTGAGATGAGAACCCGAATTGAGTTCATTTTTGCCACTAGAGCAAAGGTCTCCTGATAATCTACCCCAAATGTTTGAGTGTACCCTTTGTGACCAATCTTGCTTTTTACCTCTCTACGGATCCATCTGACGTGTACTTGATGGTAAACACCCATTTACATTCAACTAACTTCTTTCCTTTGGGAAGAGCAACTAAGTCTCATGTATTATTTTTCTCCAGCACCATCATTTCCTCAACCATAGCATTCTTCCATTTAGGTTGCTATAATGCCTCAAATACACTGCGAGGAACAACAATAGTAGACAAGGCCACAGAAAAGGCACGGAAGGTCGGAGATAATGAAGTATAAGACACAAAGTGTGACAAGGGATGTGTGCAGGATCACACACCCTTCTTATGAGACATAGGTTGATTAAGATCATCAAGAGATTTGGAAAGAGGAGGTGAAGATGTGCAATCATTACCTGAATCAGAAAGAGGTTCCGAAATCGACTTTTGGAGAGGGTGATGAGAAGTTAAGTCTGGTAGACCGCCTTCATCTTGCTTCCCATGTTTCCATCGTCTTGTGTACACTTGTAGCTCTGGTTCCCCCTTGTCCTCAACACCCCTTTTTTCCATCAAAATGATATGAAGGGACAGGAATGGAAACAGGTAGGGGAAGCTCTGTATCAGAGATTGGTTGCTCCCCCTAGTGAGATGTCTCCCGTGAAGCAAAGAATGAGACAAATTAAAAAAAAAGTGACATCACTAGACATAAAAAAATGACGAGAGGATGGATGGAAACATTTGTACCCTTTCTGATTTACACCATATCCCAGAAAAACACACTTGAGTGCCTTGGGATGTAATTTGGTACGATCAGATTTGGGAACATAGATGTAACACGCACAACCAAAGGTTTTTGGAGGTAGAGGAAATCAAGATGAGCCAGGTACAAGAACCTCCAAAGTGGTTTTATGAGAGAACACATATAGGCATCCGATTCTTGAGATAGACGACAGTAAGAATAGCATCAAACCAAAATGTTTTAGGCACATTCATAGTGAACATGATAGTTCTTGCAATCTCTAGTAAATGGCGATTTTTCCTTTCAGCTAACCCATTCTGCTCAGGGGTTCCTGAACACGTGGTCTGGTAAACAATTCCAGACTCATCAAAGAAGAAAAATCACGGGATATGTACTCCCCACCATTATTAGATCTCATAATTTGAATATAGGTATTGAATCGAGTAGAAACCATAGAATGAAAAGACTTAAATGTTGCAAACACATCACTCTTATGTTTTAACAAGTATACCCAGGTACTTTGAGAACAATCATATACAAATGTCACAAAATATCGAAAACCAGAGAGAGGTGATGTAGACAATCAAGCAAGACTTATGTATATACCCCCACATAAGAGAGCACGATTTAGATGTACATGTTATGTGGGGTTGATTAGAATTATTCAGGGGAGGTTAATTTTGTAATAAGGCTAATAGTGTCATGGTTAGTTTACTTTTTTTTTGGGGGGGGTTAGTTGTTATCCCGTTTTTCACTTTGGACCCAATTTTTCTATGGCCAAAACTTGACTTTCTGGCTTGATTTTGGTGTAGTTAGATAAGTTATTCAATTACCTTTATAATGAGACCAAGATTGCGCAAATCTGAGGTGATTTGGGAAAGTTATAACTAAATTACTAAGGAGTGGTCACTAAAAGCGGGAATAGTGTTTTTTAGGAAGTTTTGAGTTTTAACTTTTAGGAAAATAAGTTTTTAGGAAGTTATGCATTCAGAAACCTTGGCTAGCAAGTTTTAGGATTTTAGAAAGTTTATAATTTTGGGAAGTTTCCAATTGCTTAAGTTTGTAAGCCGGTTTAAAGGCAACCCCTCCCCCATAATTTAGTAGTGAAGAATAAAGAATTGTTTTGAAGATTTGAGTGTTCCCAAGGTGTGGCTATAGCCATGTTCTCCTTCTCCAAGGGTTGCTGCCACTCATAGCTCCCCTTTCTCTTCTTCTTCCATAGGTGTAGTCACAAGTTCCCTTCTCTCTTTCAAAGTAAATCTCTATTCTTTTTCTTTTAGTTTCTTCCTAACTTTATATTTCTTTCTATACTACTCTCTTCTCATTTTTTTTTGTCATTATTCTTCTTCCTTCTCTTAAAACCTCCATTAAAGCACCTTCAATTTTCTGAAATTCTTTGATTTGACTCATCAAATCTTATCAAAATTTCGTGAAATTTTAACTGTAGAACCCTATCACACGTTAGAAATGACCATAAAATTTTTAGAATTTTCTGATGAGTCAGGGGCATTTTGGTAATTTTTAGATTTCTTGTCCAAAATTACAAAAATACCCTTTTGGGCTCTTTTCTCATATTTTCTTCTCTTTTTCTTTTCCAACTCCTTATCCTTTTTATGTGATTTTATTCTTTGATTTTTTAAATTTTGTGGCTACTTGGAAGTACTAAATTCCGTTCTTGAAAACTTTTGCTTCCGCATTTTAAACCTAACCATTGTTTGAGGGTTTTGGAATTACTCTACATCAATTTTTGATTTCTCCCTTGTCTTGCATCAAGATGGGCCTCAGACATCAGAGTGCACAAGTTAAAACGGAAGTGAACTTTTATTTTTATTACTGATTAGAAAAATCAATCTATAATGTTTAGCCAACTGGCAAGGTTCACATAAAAAATTGAAATTTGAAATTAACAACTGAGGGAGCATTTTTCTCAAGATAGAAAAAGACAAATGACCCAAGCGGCGATGCTAATTGAACAACTCATCGGACGAATAAACCTCCCTCTTTATTGCAAGCAAAGCTATAGGTACCTGCAAGTCCAAAAGATATAGACCATCATTCTCATACCCCAAACCAATCATCTTCCTCGTCACCATGTCCTGAACCACACAATGAGATGGAAAGAAAAGAACACAACAGTTAAGGCTTTTAGTAATATGACTAATGGATAGAAGATTTAAAGTGAAGTTAGGAACATGCAATACAGACGATAGTTGTAAATTAGGAGTAGCAGGAATGTTCCATTGTCCAGCAACAGATGAAAGAGAACCATCTGCTATACGGACCTTTTCTCTGCCTGAACAAATCTGATAAGAGGTGAAGAGAGAGGACATACCAATCACATGGTGAGAGGCCCCTAAATCTATAATCTAAGAGCACAAAGAACTGGAAGTGGATGCAGAAAATGCTGATGCAGATGTACCTGTATAGGCAAATGAGGAAGTAGCTTCAGTGGAAGAATGGTCAAGCTGAGAAACAAAACGGCGGAATGTCTCAATCTCATCTCTTGAGAGACTGCCCATTGTGGTACTTGGGGGAATAGAAGTGGATGCAATGAGTACCATCTCTGTGCTAGTAGAGGAAGTGGAGTTAGCAGTCATACGAGTGCCACCAAACCAGTCTCCTCCTCTACCACTACCGGATCCTCCACGCTGAAAACCACGAGTAGGTAAATCATTTGGGTGCCCATGAAGTTCCCAACACTGCTATTTGGTATGTTTGTACCGACCACAGTACTCACATTTGAGTTTGTCCCTATCCTTTGATGATCTTCCACCATGACCACACCATGAGTTTCCACCTCTGCCTCCTCTAATGGATGTGGAAAGAAGAGCAAATTTTTCAAAGGTAGGAGTTAAGTTCATCACTCTTTGATGCCTTTCCTCTCTATGAACATGAGTATATACTTCATTCAGTGAGAATAAGGGATCTTTGGCAAGAATAAGACCCCGGCTTGCTCGAACATAGAGTTGAGACAAGCCAAAAACTCAAATATTTATATATTTTCAACATATTTCTTGTATTCAATCGTGTCCTTCACATACGTTGGACGATAAGTGGTATAGTGTTTTAGTTCATCCCACATCTTCCACAAGGAGGCGTAGTAGAGGGTAAGTGGCTGCTCATTTTGTTTGAATTGAGAGATTTGTTGGCGTAGTTCATACACTTTAGTTGTGTGGCAAGCTCAGAATAAGATTTGGCCAAGGCATCCCAAATCTGATATGATGTCTCCAGGAATAGATAATGATCACTAATTTCCGACTTTATGGAACCGAGCAACCAGCCCTTTACATTCTCTATTTTCCATCGCCTATATTTAGGGTCTTTCTTATTCGGTTGGTCAACCTCCCCAGTAAGGTAATCTTCCTTGTCTTTTCCTTTAATATAAATGAGAAGTTGAGAACGGACCTGGACCACATCAAGTAATTGTTGCCATAAAATTTGACAGTGGTAATCTGTTGTGCAGTTAGCTCTCCAGTAACCTAAAAATTTTCGACTTCCTTGGGGCTAGTCTCACTGACTAGAGAATTTGATTTCGGATGGGTTTCAGCCATTTCCAACAACAACTACACTCACAATGGAGAAATTAGGGGAGGTTAGCAATATCAGATGAACCGAAGAGTCTACCAAGTCTGACGTCTTGTTGTAGATACGTGAAACACCAAAAACGAAGGTAGCTAGAGGCACCCACGTGAATGTAGGCATGATGCTGCATTGTTCATACATTAAAAAAAATCGCATGAAGAGGAAAAAAAAAATTTCTACCGATAACGTGGGAGGAGTAAAAAGCTCACTGCAAACTCAAATCTCAACCATTTTGCATGAGGTTGGATTTGTTAGTCTCTAGCATTCTTGGGGAGACAAATCGGACCAAAAAAACCCAAAAAAAAAACTTTCAGATGGTGTAAAATCTCAAAAAATCTAAATTGTGGTCTCCTTCTGAAAAATCCTTAAAAATTCAAAAGATCTTGGTTGCTGATGTCGGTTGCACTTAGGATTGGTACCGAAAAATTCCTAAATTCATGATCTCTTAAAAATGAGAAGAATCTCCCATACCTGGAGGAGGTCATACGACTGCTTACGTCAGCCCTAGGACGGACTTCTGATGTCAGCAGCGAGGTGCAGGCAATCTCCCGGTCAGTTTTTTTGTGCTCTAATACCAACTTGAAGCTTGGGTTAACTAGTGTGAGAAAAGATTTAAAGAGAAAATTGAGAGAGAGAAGATGGAGAAGGAAGAAGAGATACAAGGAGAAAACCGTATGTTGTTTGAGAGAAGATGTATTCGTATGAGTTGTTGTAATTGTTGTAACTCATACGATAGCTCTTTATTTATATTGTTGACCTTATCAGTAGACCAAATACAATGGTATACAAACCCAGACACCCCATGACCAAAATACCCTCATTATTGTATACATGTATTATCTACCATACCATATACTCTAACACTAATCTCTCCCGTCACCTTAGAGTTTTAGGAGAGACGGTTAACTGCTTTATTTAAGATAATATACTTCAGCACTAACAATAGCTTAATGTAATGAGACAACCTCACATAAGAACATAGAAATCATTAAAGCACATCACAACAGTGCTCATGATACAATCAATCAATTTTTGAAGTAATGAATAAACATTAAGGTGATGAAGGAGAGCAGCTCTGATAAATAAAAAATAAAAATAAAAAAACTGATATAGGACCACAACTATTAAATTTTACAATGGGTTGGAACTTGGAATCACTCAACCTGAACCTGGCCCAATTATTAACTGGGATAAATACGTCAACCCAAATATTTTTTTTTTTGTAAAGAAAGGGTAACTGGGTTCTGCAGTAAAATGCCATGTTGGGTCATGATTATGTGAGTCAACTGGGTTCTTAGTGAGCAAATGTCCAATCCGAACCCCTAAATGATTACAAACCTACCTTAACTCTTGAAGAGAATATTAGAAATTTCTCCCCTTAGTGCTGCAGATTAGAATCAGAGCCTTGGTCCTACATCAAGGGGTATCCATTCTCCCCCGCCTATAATTGTGCTTGCTAAAGCCATTAGTAAGCTCATTGGCAAACCTAAAGAGATTGGTTTAATTGAAGATCACTTCCTCAGAGCCTCCAGGGACAAGTGGACTAATTTGTTTGGTGTTTTGAGGCCAATTTTACGAAAGGTGAAAAATATTGAAGTATATAACCGGAGAAAGCCTTCTAAAGAACACGGCTGAAAAAACGGGGATTTTTTTTCCACTTTGAAGGTATTTCAGTAATGTTTTTATTAAAGGCTATTTCAGTAAATTTCAGTCTAAGGGCATTTTGGTAATTGTCTAGACAGAATCTTAATAATTTCCTTACTAAGTTTTTTTAAGAAAGTCCCAATATGTAAATTTCCTAATCTAATTGTTGCATGTGCAATACAAGGATTACAAAATGTATTTCCTTTGAAGGGTGTTTTCCTATTTTGATAGGATTATCTTCCTTTTTTGGTTGGGATCTCTCTTCTCTAAGAGGAAGTGGAGTCTTTTCCTTTTTGATAGGATTATCTTCCCATTTTGGTTGGGATCTCTCTTTTCTAAGAGGAAGTGGAGTCTTTTCCTATTTTGAGATGATTCTCTTCCTATTTCTGGTCTGGGGTCTTTTTTTTAGTGGAAATTGGGATTTTTTTTTCTAATTTTGGTTGGGCTTTCTGTTTTTAGAAGAATATAGGGGGGAACTTTAGCCTGTAATTACATGTATTCACTTCAATTGAAAGCAGTGAAAAGTAGTGAAGAATGAAGATTGCTCTTTTGAATGTTCTTGCCTTAGTGAACTCCAAGGTGCTGATAATGGTGAATTCCAAAACAATTCAAGGTGGACTCCTTGAACCTTCCCACTTCTTCTCCAATTCTTCTTTTATTATTTTCTGTAATTAAAGTTCTTCAAACCCCTTTTAGCCCTACTTTATTCCCAATTAATCTCTATTCCATCTTTATTTATTTTCCTACACCACTTCCCACTACAGCCACCCCTTCTTTGTACCCATAAATGCTGCTGTAACAGTCTATACAGTAGTATCAAAGCACTGAAATCAACACTTTAACCTTGTCTCCTTTAATCTTCACACTCTATACCCCTTTCAAATTCTTAAATCTGAACATTGCACTCTTTTTCCATAAACCTAAGCCTACCTATTTAATATTTTTGGGAGTTCATCCGACATCATAGTTTCAATTTGAAGAAAAATTCTTGGATCAATGTAGTCAAGGCATCTAGCTGATGTCTAGGCAATTTAGTCCTTCTAAATTTTAGGCAAGGCAGCACCTAAGCAACCTAGGCCAGATGTTAAAAAATAAATATTTATCAGTTATAACTTATAGATAAATAAGCTAGAACCATAGCATTGCCAGAATCACATAAAAAATTAATGAAGTTGTGAGGAAAATAAACAATGAAACCCCTAATAAGCACACCTAATTAGAAGGATAAATTGATTAAAGAAAAATAATACATATCAAGAAAGTGAAATATGCATACCCAATTCAAAGAATTAATGGAAAAATACCCACTTCAGAGATAGTTATTCCATAGTTCCACAGTATGGAGGAGATGGTTATTCATATCTGTAAGTCCCTTTTTGAGTGGGCTTCGGTTTGGGAAAGTTATGAAGATGGGGAATGGGAAGCTATATGGAATGAGGAATTGTGATGTGCCTTCTATGGCCTTTAGGTTTGTTCTATTTTGATATCACCTCTGCGGTGATTTCTTTCTTGTATTATCATTTGATGCTTATATTAATAAATTCAATCCTTACCTTTCAAAAACAAAAATATAACACACAAGTACTGACCAAACAATGCATGATATCACCATTTTAAAAACAAACCATTTTATGCCCCAAATACTGTATTATTTTTCTATTAAAAACATCTCACCTTTTACATGCACATAAAAATTATTTTGTAATATTACTAAATTATCTCTAAGTTATTGCAGTTTTATTCTTCTTTTTTTTACCATGTTTATAGTACTCCAGCAATCACCTCTAATCCAGTGCCTGCATAGAACCTGATGTAGGCACTAAGTTCCCAGATAAGTAAAGCAGCCACCAAGGTGTTGCCTAGGCAACATTTTGACTACATTGGTTTGGATTTAGATCAGTCGTGATATTTATTTGAAGATTGTGCTAGGAATTCTTCTCTTGAAAAGTTTCTCATCACACATCTGATGCAGGAAAGAGAGGTGAACCAAAATGATTTGATTTGCTGCTGAAAATTAGAAGAGGAAGAGGCTGTTATGTGGGACAGTTGTGGTATCTCTAAGGCTCAAACCATGGGCTATTTTGATCTGATAGTGGGGCAGGATAAGGCTTATAGGTTGCTGGGTTTATGGGTAGAAATAGGATTAATTACTGGAACAGAACAGGGACTGTTTGGTGGCTGGTTGGAGTTAAATCTGGGCCTGAAATATGGGGAGGCTAGGGATCAGATTTAAGGCTGATTTAAGAGATGTTTTCAGCACCAAAATCTGGGACTGTTTTATAGGCTAGGCAGGGTATTGATTAGGGAAGTAAGTAGGAGCTTGAAATAGGACAGATGTAGGATGTTCGTGGGACTTCTAAAAGAGGTCCCTTGGGGACTGTAAAAAGAAAACAGAATAAATAGAAAATAGAGAAGAAGAAGAGAGAAGAGAAGGATAAGAGAGAGAAGATGAGGGAAAGATAGGAGAAGGGGTTTACCTCATCGTGGGAGAAGAGAGGATGAGAGAGAGATGTAGGGGAGTCTACAACTCTACCCTAGAGAGAGAGAGAGGCTCGCAGCCTTGCGAGAAACACACACGTGCTCTATATTTTCTCAACAATCTTCAACTGTTTTTTTATTCCATCATTCATGCCTTTAAATAGGCTTACATTATCATAATAAAAGAAATTTCTAAAAACAAAAAAGATACCCTAAAAGAACTTGCTAAAATTAAAACTACTCTCCTAAACTTTAGACTTTCTAAAATAATAAAACTCCTAAAACTTGTAGGACTCTTGGCTGCCACATAGATTACTTGTTGACCAAGCAAGTGGATCCCACTTCAAATAAATTCTCATAATAGAATAGGTAAGCACACTTGCCACCAATTTGGGCATGTGGACCCCACCAAGTCTTCTAAAAACAATCTCTAATTTGAAGGGAATTTCAAGGCTGTAGTACAGCCTGTGTATGGGTCCCACTTTACTTCAAATTTTGAGTTAAAGATATTACTACATCCCTTGTACGACTAGCAGTCCATGTGGGCCCCTCTTCAATTTTTTTAAAGTCCAAAAGGACCCTAAAGAAAGGCTGTACGACCAGCCATTTGTAGGTCCCACCTGTTGACATTTTTAACCAAAAAAAATGCTCACTTAAACTCCTAATGACTTGGCACTTTTGCCTTATTGTTTCTACCTTCCTAACTTCTTAAAAAAACAAAATTTTACAATGTTTTAAATCAGGATTTCTTCTGTCGTGGCACATAGACCAATCTAAAAAAATTTGCCGCATCAACATCTTTGTCTTCCATTGGGAGCCTGGTCCATTTCCAAAGGATATGACATCTTGTGATTGAAAGATTTAAAGAAGGTTGTCCAATGGAAGCACAACTATCTCTCCTTAGGTGGTAGAGTTACTTTGATCAAAAGTTCTGTTGCTAGTCTTCTCGTTTGTTACATGCATTTGTTTTATACGCTAAAAGAGATTTCACCTTGTGAAAAAGGGAATGGGTTAGCTTCCCAAAAAAATTGGTGGGTTGGGACTTGGGCATAAGAAGTTTGATAATGAATAAAATTTGTCATGGCATATGGCTTTGGAGACAGATTTGGGAGAGAAATCTCTTCATGATGGAGGAAAATCATTCATTTCAAATTAGGGTGTGATAAAAATTGAATTCCAGTGAGGTGACTTCTTCTGATAAGATTGGCATGTGGAAGGGTATCAGGAAGGTCCTATGATGACTCTGCCAGATATGTTAGATTTAAAATTGGTAGTGATGAAGGATCTGTACTTGGGAAGATGATTGGTGTAGATTTGGAAGTTTGCACTTCAGGCCCTCTTCTGGATTGATCTCATCCAAGGAGTTATCTGGGTACCATTACCTTAATAAAAAGTGTGGTTTAGAGCCCAACTTGGAACAAATTGAAATAAAAGAAGAATAGAAGATTGCCTTCTTTTGAAAAGGTGGGAGAAATCCACTGTGAATGTAAAAGAGAATTCCCAGGTTTAGAAAATCAACTTGAAGAAGAATTTTTGGTTCACTCATAGTATGACTCTATAGGTGGATCGGATAAAAAGTATGATATAGGTTCAATATATGGAAAGCCAGTTTCTCAAAGAATGTAAGCCTCTATTTGGACAGTGATGCTGAACAAGATTCTGACAACAGACCATCTCATCCGTAGAGGGATGTAAACCCCAAATTGGTGCATTCTGTCCAGGAAGCAAGGTGATGTAAATCATCTTTTTATCCACTGTAACTTTGCCTAGGTAGTTCATAGATTCTTCTTTTCACCCTCTTGATGGTCAGAGATTGGCCTAACAGAGAGACTAAGGAAATGTTTTTCTCTTGGCCAAGTGGTTTATCAGATGGAAGATTCTTTCTAATGTGTATGTTGGGGGCTTTAGAAAGAACATAACAGAATTCCAAGAAATCTCTCATCCTAGCCCAAGGATTTGTATGAATAAGAGTTGGTACTTATTTGAATAGACTAGGTTTTAAAAGAACACGAAGGTTTCAAGCGGGAGGATTTTGACAGGAATTGGACAACATTCATTTTGAAATTGAGGGTATACATATGTTGAGGGTATATTGGTCACATGTATATAGGCTATACTATACAGTATAGTATAAACCTATTTCTCAGACTTATATATAAATATAACCTAATGTATGGAGACATACTCCATACGTTTTTCCCTTCATAAGAATACACTGTTTTCTTCTTTTCTTTTTCCTTCTTCTATTCTTCTTCTTCTACATGCTTGCAGAGAATCAAGTATTTCTACTTGGTATCAGAGCAGGGAGATCACCGGGATACTCTGCGCTACCTTTACTGCTGATGTCAGTAGCCAAACAGACAGCTCAGGCTTGGTTGAATCATGCAAATATTTGATAGAACTTGAGTTTATACACATTATAGAGATCTAGTTGAAGTTTTTTGGGGTCATGGAAGATTTTTTTGTGAAAAATCCAAGAAATTCCAGATTTGGGGATGTTGTGTGGTTCGATCAAGGAGTTTTTTGTTGGATTTTTTGGGTCGATCCGGCTCCCTATTACCAGGCGATTCTGTTTGTGGACATCGGGGAATACTGTTGAAACAAGTCCCATATGATTTGGAAGTATTGACTGCTCTGGAAGATTTTTTGTTGAGTAGGGTTACCGCCTCTACGGTTTTTTCAATTTTTCTGGTGTTTTTGTTGATTTAACAAAGGTTTTTGAGATACAAAGGCTCCTTTCTGATATTACATCCCAGAGGGAGGATTGTGTCTGCTTCCCCCATGAACGCTAACCTCCGCTGGGGATCAAGGGGGTGGACACATCAGCACCGAAAGTGATTTGCACTTTTTGGGGGGGAGTGTAAATCACTTTCGGCGCTGATGTGCCCGCCCCTTTGACCCCCAGCGGAGATTAGTGGAAAAGGGGGAAGGGGACACAATCCTCTTTGTACATCCCAGATCCTTTAGTTTTCTGTGCTACGATCTATAGCTGGTGTGTTCTCCTCTATCAGGTCTATATATGGAAGTATGTTGGTTCACTCGGGTTGCATACATGCTATGTAGTGTTGAAGATTATTGTTATCAATGTGCTGCATTTTTTTTTTTTTTTTTGGACAAGCTTTCACTCAGTGGTGCCTTGGTGGTTTATTTGGGTTGTAGAACTTCCAGAAGTCGTGTAATGTGGTGATCTATGAAGATTTTTTTCTTTTCTTTTTTGTGTGTAGTGTGTTGCTGAAAATTTTGACCTGTGGAGGTTGTATTATACCTTGCTTACAGCCTTGGTTTTCTTCTAATTTCTAGAAACTGTCTTCAGAGTGAGCCAGACCTCAAATGGATCTGGGGTTACAGATGGAGGTGTTAATAATGTTGCTTCTGACTTCTCCCAACTTCAAATTACTACAGTAAAGTTTGATGGTAGTAATTATTTGTCATGGTCAAAATCCACCCTTATTTATAATAACGGGAAAGATAAGGACTATTTAATTGGTGAGATTAAAATTTCTTCTCCTGGAGATCCCAAGTATCGAAAGCAGAAGACTGACAATGCTATGGTAATGGGATGGTTGTTGACTTCTATGAAGCCTGATATTAGTGGATATTACTTATTTCTTGATACAGCTCATCAAATTTGGCATGCCTTGTCTTAGACATTCTCTAAAGTTGGACACACTGCCAAAGTGTATGAAATCCGTCAGTTTACTGCTCAGTTCAAACAAGGAGATCTAATACTCCTCACTTTGAAAGATGTGGGAAGACTTGGAGCACTACATGACCTATCGCCTTTCATGTATTAAAGATTATATAGCTTGCAAGAAACATGTTGAGGAAATTCAAACATTTGAGTTCTTAACTGGACTTAATCAGAAGTAAGAACAGGTTCGTGAAGAGAGAGGGCAGGGTGTTATGAGTATATCTCCCACAACTGAAAATCAGCCCTTGCTTCCTCTTCTCAAAGGGGTGGACATTATTGGAATGTGAGGTGTAATGAATGTAAGGGTACACTTTTAATAACCATCGCTTAAGGGGTAAATGGGTATTTTACTCATATATCTGCCTAATATAAAAGGGAGAGTGGTACGAGAGAAAGATTATCGCTCTACGATCTCTCCCCCTCTTTCTCTAGTCTCTTCTCTTCCCTCTTCTTATTTTTCTCTTCTCTCTCTCTTTAAATTTCATCTGGGTATCAAAGCAGGTTCATAAGAGAGGAAGAGTAGGAAGATTACGTCACCGAAAAAAAGGCCAGAAGCATGGCTGATGTCAGTTGTACGAACGTTGACATCAGCTTGGCCATATGACTGTCAAAACAGGTTGAGGACACCGGGGGGGTCGAAATCCCATGCTGGATTTTTTTGTGGTTTTTCCAGAATTTTTTTAAAGCTTGGAATGGGTGTTTCGAGCAGTTTTCTCTCGGTTTGAAAATAAGGCCCGATTTGAGAAAAAGAGTTGATCCGACCAAATCAAATGTTGTTTCTTACATCAATCACAAGAGGACATGCCGTTTTTGTGTGATCTATCATTTGAGACTAGGTTTGTGAAGTTTGATGAAGATTCGAGGGAGTTGTGAACAGTTTGGCCCCTCTCTCATCGTGATGTTACGTGTGAAGCACAGTTAGTGCTATACAAGATCAGATCTATCTTTATAAATCTTTTTGGTGTTGCTAAGGCCTCTTCTCTACCTCTAAACATTCACTGATGAACCCTAGTGTCGTCTCTCTCTCTGTGAACTTTTTCGGCCTAGTGTCCCCACGTGATACAAGTGTTTTAGGTGCCTTGGATGCTTACTACAACCTCTGTGAGTAATTTTTTTTTATTATTGGAAATCTGCTCTACAGAAGAGTTATTTGTGTTGTTTAAGATGTCAGAAGAGGACTCATCTAGTGTGGTCCAAGAAAATTCAACAGCTCCATCGTCTGTGGGTATCCAAAGCGACAATCCTGGAGCACAAATCACATCTATCAAACTTGATGGGAAGAATTATTTGGAATGGTCTCAGTCAGCATGAATGTACATTGGTGGCAGAGGAAAGCTTAGGTACATCAATGGTCAGGTTGTTGAGCCTACTCCTAACACTCTTAACCTATGATAAATGGGAAGCGGATAATTTGACAGTGATGTCATGGCTCCTTAATTCAATGGAGCCTTCAATCAATAGGGGTTTTTTGTTCTTAAAAACGACAAAGGAGAATTGGGATTCTATAGCCCACACATATTCTCAAGTTATGAACTTTGTGTGGATCTATCAGCTAAACCAAGATGTGGCTCATCTTCGCCAAGGGGAGCAAAGTTTGGAGACATATTTTGCTGCATTCCAGAATATGTGGGAAGAGTTAGACCATTATAAGACTTATAGACATGCCTGTTCTCAAGATGTTGTAACCTATAAAGCAAAAGTGGAACAAACTCGCATTTTTGAGTTCCTGACAGGTCTGTATGCTGAATTTGAACTGGTGAGAGTTCATATCCTTAGTTGGGATACTCAACCCTCATTGAATGAAGTATATGCCCTAGTTCAAAGTGAATACAGCAGACGCAGTATTATGCAACAATACTCTCCATCCACCACGGAGTGTTTTAGCTTGATTACTACTTCAATTACTCAAAAGAATGCAAAGAGAGATGTAAAAAAACCTTTTAAATCCTCATTTGATGGCTGAGATAAAGGAAGTTGGAAATCTAGTCTCATTGACAAAGACAAGTTGAAATGTACTCACTATGGAAAAATGAGGCATATTAAGGAGCATTACAGGGATTTGGTCGGGCACCCTGAAAAATCCAACCGACTTGGTGGCATGCGAGCTAATTTTTCCACATCATATCAGTCTAATGCGGATGCTACCTTCTCTGTTCTGAGGTCAACTACTCACATCCCACCTTTTAGTGAAATGCCCAGGCGCATGATTACAGTTCCTGAAGATGAGATTGGTAAGCTATGCCAGTGTATGTCTCAGTTAGAGAGCTCCATGGCAGTTCCTACTACTTCTAGCTCGTCTTTTGCCTCAACCCAATCAAGTACCCATGTCACCACTTTCCATGCTTCCTCCTCTCCCTCAGAGTCCTGAATACTTGATTCTAGGGCATCTAATCATATGATAGGTCGATCCTCTTTATTCTTCTCTTATTCTGTTAGTTCAAGTATGGATAAAGTTAAGGTGGTTGATGGAACACTATCGTCTATCTCTGGAAAAGGTAGTGTTCATGTATCACTTACTTTATCCTTATCATCGGTCTTACATGTTCCTAATTTTGCCACCAACCCACTTTCTATTAGTCGCCTTACCAAAGATCTTAACTATTCTGTGACATTTTTTCCTTCTCATTGTGTGTTTCAGGACTTGGATTTAAAGGAGATGATTGAGAGTGGTCAGGAAGCTAATGGACTTTATCTCTTGGATGCGGGTGTGGTTCAGTCTTCTTTTCTTTCAATAGCTAAGTCAAATAATAGTTATGTTGCAAATAAAAATTCCTTGTTGTAGTGGCACAAGAGAATGGGTCATCATCTGTCCTTATCTTCTTTAAAACATTTGTTTCCACATTTATTTTCTTCGAACCCTTCAATGGATTTAGATTGTGAAATTTGTCGATTATCCAAACATGTACGCAAGTCTTATCCTTTAAGTGTTAATAAAAGTGTGCATCCTTTTGTTATTGTTCATTCTGATGTATGGGGCCCTTCTCCGACCTCTTCTTTATTTGGTTATAGATACTTTGCTACATTTGTTGATGACTATTCCCGTTGTATGTGGATATACCTTATGAAAGCTAAGGACAAAGTTGGTTCTATCTTTCAATCCTTCTACAAAATAATTCAAACGCAATTTGGAGCATCTATTAAGATGTTACATTCTAACAATGGGGGGGAGTATATTTCAACCCACTTGTGAACTTATCATACCTCTGTTGGAATTGAACACCAAACCACATGCGTAGGTACTCCTTAGCAAAATGGAGTGGCAAAGTGAAAAAATAGACATCTGTTGGAAGTAACAAGAGCCTTTCTGTTTTTATGAATGTCCCAAAAACTTTTTGGTCTGAAGCACTTTTAACTGCATCCTACCTAATCAACAGGATGCCTACTCGAGTTCTGGACTTCAAGACACCCATTACCGCTTTATGTCTAGATAAACCTTTGTTTTTTATCCCTCCTAAGGTTTTTGGTTGCATTTACTTTGTTTATATCCCACAAAAAGATAGAACAAAAGTAGATCCAAAGGCTTTGAAGTGTATATTCCTAAGTTATCCTGCTTCACAAAAATGGTATAAATGCTACCATCCGGCTACAAGAAAAAAATGTGAGTCACAATGTTTCCTTCTTTGAATCTACCCCTTTTTTTCTCCTTCTATGGCCTCTCTTCAAGGGGAGCATGGGAGTGAAAAGAGTCCTCAAGTTTGTCTTCCAACCTCTCTTCCTACTCCAGTTTCGGTATCTCCATCTATGTTTGATTCTAAGAAAGAAAATGAACTACAAATGTATACAATGAGAGAAGGATAAAGAAACTCATCCACCTCCAATCACTTCTTGGGATCCAGGTAATGATTATTTCAATTTACCTATTTCACTTCCCTCAAATCCTTCTGTGGACGATGACTGTCCAATTACACTTCGTAAAGGAAAACATCCATGCATTAATCATCCTATTTCCAATTTTGTCTCCTATCAGACTTTGACTAACCCTTATAGGACTTTTGTTAATTTTGTCTCTTCTGTGAAAGTCCCTACCTCTCTGAAAGAGGCAATGTCTAAGGTTGAGTGGAAGAATGCCATGGTTGAAGAAATGAAAGCTCTCAAGAAAAATGGTACTTGGGAACTGGTTAAGCTTCCAATAGACAAGAAAACTGTGGGATGCAAATGGGTGTATACTGTGAAGTATAAGAAGCCAACTACAGCATGAGCAATGCTAAAGACAAGTAAATCAAGAACAAACAAATAAACAGAAGAAGCAGGCAACAAACAAACAAGAAAAAAGAAAAAAACCTGCTAAGACCGAAAAATAAAGACATCCCAGTTGAACATCCACGAGTAAGGGAAGGACCCTCCCTCTGCTGATCAACAAATAACCAGTTCAAAATTCTGTATAGAATACGATCTAGAATTTTTTGCTTCTCCAAGGCACCATCTTCGAACAATATTTTATTATGATCCTCCCAAATTTCCCGTACACCACTGCTGAAAGCACTAACCACATTTGCTGGCACAAAGGAGATCTGACTACAAGGCCTTGGCTTGGCCAGCAAGCAAGAAGATTCCTTATAGACTCTGGATGCATCCTAGAAATCCCAAAATGGCTTAAAAAGTAAGACCAAAAGTACATAGCCCATTGATAGTGAAGAAAAAGATGGTTCGCTGACTCCGCATCCCCCCCACACAAGCAGCACTAGTTGGGGAGAAGATGCTAGCTTGCTAAGTTGGTAAAGTTTGTGATTGTCGTACCGCAGACATGGGTTCAAAACTCATCTTCACCTATAATTACCTATCAAAAAAAAAAAAAGCACCAGTTGGGGATAGACATGCCCCTTCTTATCAGGTTATCAATTGTGGGGGCCTTGTTCCACCATAATTCCCACAAGAGAAACGAAGCTTTGATTTGAATAACTGGATTCCAGACACAATCCCTCGGGAAAGAGCACTGGTTCGTAGGGGCCAACACATCAAACATAGACTTCACAGAAAAACGTAGTCTTCATCCAACAACCAAATCATCTCATCATGCACATCTGCATCCCCAAGGGCATAGCCATCTAGAAGCACCAATAACCGACCCATATCATTAATCTCCCAATCATTTAAATTTCGTCTACGTTGAATATTCCAAGAGCAAAAACTTCCAAATCTTATCATATGCTCTTTAACCGTTCCCCATTTGTTCACAGCCAAGTTGTAACAGTTCGGTAATGGGGTAGCAAGAGACTCTCTACTACACCACCAAGAAACCTTTGCACCAGTGGAAAAAATGAACTCTATAAGAGTTTTGTTATTTGTTGCAGCTAACAGAAATTGGCCTCTCTGGCAACTGGATGTGAATAATGCGTTCGTACATGGGGACTTATATGAGGAAGAATACATGTTGCTACCTCCAGGATTTCAAATTTCAGGGAACGAAGGCAAGGTGTGTAAATTGATAAAGGCCTTGTATGGGTTAAAGCAATCTCCAAGAGCCTGGTTTGAAAGGTTTAGTGGAAACCCAAAGAAGGTTGGGTACGCCCAATCACAAGCTGACCACACCCTATTCATCAAACACAGAAAGGATGGTACTACAACAGTGATTGTATATGTGGATGATATTGTCATAATGGGTGATGATCCAAGTGAGGTTACCAGGTTAAAATCATATCTTAGCAGTGAATTTGAAGTCAAAGATTTGTGAGCACTACGTTATTTCCTGGGAATTGAGGTTGCTAGATCAAGAAAGAGTATTTTTATTTCCCAGAGAATGTATATCTTGGATCTTTTGATAGAAACTAGGCTACTAGGAACCAAACCAGTTGAAACTCCTATAGAGGTAAACCATTGCCTGAATGATAAAGATAGTAGGCCATTGATTGATGCAGGAAGATACAAGAGATTGGTTGGGAAACTTATCTACTTATCACTTACCAGACTTGATATTGCCTTTGCAATTGGAGTGGTAAGTCAGTTCATGCCAGCACCACGAACTCCTCACTCGCAAACAACCTATAGGATCCTAAGATACTTGAAATCAGCTCCAAGACGAGGTTTGTTATTCACCAGCCATGGACATATGAGAGTTGAAGTTTACATTGATGTTGATTAGGCAGGCTTTATCACTGATAGACGATCCACCCCTGGGTATTGTTCTTTAGTTGGAGGAAATCTTGTAACCTGGAGGAGTAAGAAGCAATCTATTGTTGCTATATCCAGTGCAGAGGCTGAATACAGGTCTATGGCCCATAGAGTGTGCAAGATGATTTGGTTGTGTCAACTACTACAAGAGCTCGATCTTACTACATTGATACCAATGAACCTATATTGCAACAACAAGGCTGCAATCAGTATAGCCCATAATCCGGTACAGCATGACCGTACCAAACATATCGAAGTTAATAGGCACTTCATTAAAGAAAAAATCCTCGCAGGTTTGGTGTGTACTCCATACGTAACAACAGAACAACAACTTGTCAACATTCTTACCAAAGGAATACCAAAAGTACGACTTCATGAAATCATTAGCAAGCTAGAAATGTATGACATTCATGCTCTAACTTGAGGGGGAGTGTTGGAATGTAAGGTGTAATGGATGTGAGGGTACACTTGTAATAATCATTGCTTAAGGGGTATATGGGTATTTTACTCATATATCCGCCTAATATAAAAGGGAGAGTCATGCGAGAGAATGATTATCACTTTACGATCTCTCCCCCTCTTTCTCTAGACTCTTCTCTTCCCTCTTATTTTTCTCTTCTTTCTTTCTAGTTTCTCTTTAAATTTCATCTTGGACGTGGTGGTGGTTCTCGAGGTAGTAGGGTCATTTTGGTGGTGCTACTAATGATCGAGATAAGCTCAAGGTGGTCGTAGTCACCATACCAAGGAGCATTGTTGTGATCTCCATGGCCACCCCCTTACAAGCAAGCTTGCTCCTTCCAAAGAGGTAGACTTCAATGAGGTAGAAGTGGTGGCCATTTTGGAGGAGGTCAACTTAGTGTACATCTTGTTGCCTCTGCATCCTCAGATCCAATTCTTGCAGTTTTTCCTGGTTCTACTGACAATGTTGGTTTATCTAGAGAGGAGATTAAGGCTTTTCACTGGTTTGTGTCACAAGTGGATCCTACTTCTGCAACAATCCCTACCTCTTCTTTTGCACATACAGGTACATCTAGGTCAACCTTTTTTGCTTTTGTTTCCTCTCTTCAAGATTTTTGGATTATTGATTCAGGAACATCACATTATATGACTAGTATGTCCACTCTCTTTCATTCCTATCAAGTTAGTTCTAGTAGGGATAAAATGCATATTGCAGATGATTCATATTCTTCTATGGCTGGATATGGTGATATTCATGCCACATCTAAGTTATCTTTATCCTCAATCTTGCATGTTCCTAATTTTACATTAAACTTATTGTCCATTAGTCATCTCATAAAACATTTAAATTGTTGTGTTACCTTTTTCCTTTCTTATTGTTTTTTTTTCAAGACTTGCATACAAGGAAGACGATTAGTTTAAGCATGAAAAGGATTGATTACTTGCTGGATTCGAGTAGGTCATCCTTCCGTTTCTTTATTGCATCAAATGTTTCACTATTTTGTTTCTTCTATTTCTAGTTTTCATTATAAACCTTGTCAATTTTCTAAACATTGTAATAGAAGTGGTTTTCCATTTTCCATTGTTTATTCTGATGTTTGGGGCCCTTCGACTATTGTCTCTTTATCTGGATATAAATATTTTATCATTATCATAGATAATTTTTCTCGTGCTACTTGGGTGTACTTATTAAAACATAAAAGTGATGTTTGTGTTGCATTTAAATATTTTCATAGCATGATTGTTACACAATTTAATGACAAAATTAGTATATTGCATTCTAATAATAGGGAGAATATATCTCGGGTAATCTTTCTTTTTTTTCTTAATGAGTCTAGAATTGTTCACCAAACTACATGTCGTAGCACTTCTGAACAAAATGGAGTGACCGACGGAAAAATAGGCATCTACTTGAGATAGCTCGTGCTATTATGTTTACTATGCATGTGCCAAAACCTTTTTGGTCTAGCGTTGTGCAGACAACTTCCTATCTCATGAATAGATTGCCAACTCATGTTAGTTCTTACAAAATTCCACTTAAGGTTCTTTCTCCATCATCTTCCTTGTGTTCTCTTCCTCTTAAAACTTTTAGTTGTATCTGTTTTGCAAATATTCCTAAATTTGATCGCACTAAGGTTGATCTTAAAGCACTCAAGTGTGTGTTTTTGGATTATGTTGCCAATCAGAAGGGGATATAAATGTTATCACCCCTTTTCTAGGAAGAAGTTTGTTTCTCAGGATGTCACATTAATGCGGCAGCATTGCCTGGTTTGAGAAGACATCTCCTCTTTGAAAGCTAAAACCAAGGTCCAAAGAGAATTTCAAGAAGAAAGCTTTCTGATCACTTAATTAGAGTTAGTTTTCTTTATGTTTTTGGTTTAATTTTAGGAAATTTATGTAATACAACAATAAACAGCCTTATCCCAACTATTTGGGGTCGGCAGGAAATTTATGTAATAAAGCCTTATAAACCATGGGGTGGGAGTTAGTAATGATATAGTTTTTTTAGAGTTGGCCACACAACCACTTATTAAGGGTATTTCAATCAAAATTTCTATTTTATTAATGAGGGTCTTTATAAAGCCAACCGCTATTTTATACAAGTCAATTTTTGGATTAATGAAATTTTGAAGAAATTGGAGCCAACAATTGTTGATATCTCTCTCCCATAACCTCTCACATTAAGGTGAGTTCTTCCCCTTCTACTTCTCTCTCTTCTTCTCTTCTCTTCTCCCTTATGCTCTCTTCTTTTCTTTTTTTCTTTTCTTCTAAATGATTTTTTTTCTGGTTTCTTTCTTGTCTTACATTATCTTTCTCATCTCACATCACTCCTTTATATCTACACCTAATTTTCTACATCTTATCCTTTCTTGTTTTCATTTTTTCTTGAAAAACTCTTGTTGCAGAAAATTTTCAACAACCTTCTTCCTTCAGTTACTTTTAATCTTTTCATCAAAACCCTAAGCCTTCTATAATCAATTAAATCCATCAATACCAATTTTCCCCATTTCCAACCCTAAAGTACCTATTTCTTGAATTTTCCCCAATTTTCAAGAACCCAAGAAACCCACCCATTGCAACCGCCCCATTCTAGACCCAATTTCTTTATGATTTTCTTTCATAGAACTATTCTACCACTAAAAAGGGAGGGTGCGGCTAGGTGCCTCTTGGTATCCCCTAAATTTTAGAGCATCAAAATTGAAAACCCAAATTTTGGGGACTTTTGGCCTTTCTTGAATTCTTCTCATTATTTCGTCAATTTCCTTTAATTCTTTACTCCTCATTCATGATTTAACCTTTCTTGAATTTAAAGATTAAATTTCTTGCATTGTTTTATTAAAGATTTGGATTCTTGAATTGTTTAATTGAATTTTCAGCATTCTTGAATTTCAAGATTCAATATTTCTTGTATAAAATTTTATTTTAAGGCTTTTATTCATCAATTAATTATCATAGGAGCCTAATCCCATTGGGATCCTACATCACACATTTTTTTAATCTTTTTTTTTTCTCTTCAACTAAGACTTCTCTTTAGGGAAAGAACTTCCTCTTCTTGTTCCTTTTTTTATCATTTTGATGATAGTAGAAAAGGGGGAGTATGAATTATAGGTGTACACCAAAAGGAAAAAACAAGCAAAGGTTTAGAGTTATGTTCAGACTACTCAAGTCCCCATCGAAGAACCTGCTTTAGATCTAGATCAAGAACAAGGTAACATCTCTTCTTCTTAGTCCAGTGAGTTGGACATTCCAATTGCTATCGAAGAAGGTGTTAGATCTTGTACTCAACACCCTATATCTAATGCTATTTCTTATCATGCATTATCTCCTTCATTTCATAGTTATGTTCTTCTTTGTCTTTTAGGTCTATACCTTGAAGTTTGCAAGAGGCGCTATCATAACTTAATTGGAGGGATATAATGGAAGAAGAGATAGGTGCCTTGGAAATAAAATCAAACATAGGAATTAGTAGATCTTTCCATAGGAAAGACTCCAATTGGATGTAGATGGGTGTTTGCAGTCAAGCATAAAGCTGATAGTTTAGTTGAGGGATATAAGGAAAGATAGTTGCAAAATGATAACACAAACTTTTGGGATTGATTATCAGAAGACCTTTGTTCCAATAGCAAAGATTAACTCCATAAGGGTTCTTACATCCTTAGCAGTCAATTATGGGTGGCCACTTAATTAGTTTGATGTTAAAAATGTATTTCTACATTTGGAAGAGAAGTTTATATGAAACCACCACCTGATTTTCAGTTTCTTAAAAACAAAAGTAAAGTGTATAAGTTAAAGGCGGCTTTATATGGGATGAAACAATCGCCTCGAGCTTGGTCAGAGAGATTTCAGGCAGCAAATCAAAAAAATGAATCTTTCTATCTCAAAGAAAGTATGTCTTGAACTTGTTAAAGGAAGTTGGAATGTCAAGATGCACACCATGTACAACTCTAATTGAGTCAAATCATAAACTCAAAGAGGAGGATGGTGATCTAAGGATAGTGATTTGTTGATTAATGTAGGAAGGTACCAGCATCTTGTTGGATGCTTCATTTATTTGTATATGACTAGACCAGATATTACATATATAGTACGATGATGACATTGGGTTTAGGCGCGCATTCCAGACTTACCAGAGACGCCGTAGTAGAGCTAGACCTCTACTTTGCTTCTAGTAAAGGATCCCCACATGCTCGAGACCTTAGTTAGGCTTTATTTACAGTGTTTTTATTGTTTTAGACATTGTTTATGTCTCTTATTGGGGGAGAAACATAATTTGAGGATATTTTAGTCATTATATGTTTCTTAGGGTGTTTGTCTTTTATTTTGAAGTGAGGGTATTTTAGTATATGTGAAAGGTGTGAGGGATATTTTAGTCCATTGGGACCATCTTTGTATTAGACTTAGCCATGGGGGAGTTCTTTATATACCCCGCAACCTGATTTTTTTAGCATGTGATACCTATGTTTTGAATTGAAAAAACGTGTTCTCTTCTTCTTCTCTGTCGTGAAGCTTGGAAACCATAAAACCCTATAATGAAGATCCTCTTCCCTCTTCTTTTCTTCATCTTCTAATTATTTTACAAGTTTTATCTTGCTAAAAACTACCAACTTGCACAGTTTTCATTACTATCATCAAAGCATTACAAATTTGGTTGAATCAACACTTCAAGAAGATCCTAAAGTGTTGGGTGACACATCATCTAGCAACCTATTGCTGAAAACTTCAGTTTTTGAAGAGATTTTATGGGGG
>JAOXJP010243474.1:0-22912 GCA_025762735.1 Platanus orientalis | reverse complement strand
TCCATGATTGTAAAGCCAAGATAGCTCATTTGAAAGAAGAACTGTCATATATTACCCGAACAGTCAAAGATTGGTACCAAGCAAATGAACTCATCAGAACAAAAGAAGCAGAAAAGAAGAGCCTAGAAAATCAACTCCGCAGCATGGAGCAGTCTCTACAAAAAGAAAAAGAAGATAGGGCCTCCTCATCATCATTTGCATCAAGGTCAACCTCAGACCTCACACAATCAGTTTTCCAACCTTTGCCAGAGCTCCCATATACCCCCAGTATTGGCTACCAACCCCTATCCATACCACCAAACCAAACATCTTCCCTTTTTCACCCACCCCATTACCAAAGGCTCACACCACCACCACCATCACCCTACCAACACCTTATTGCCCCCCATCTCCCATGTTATACCCACGTCAACATTCTCCTCACCCTGCTCCCACCAAAAACCCTGACCCCCAAAAGACTCCTTTTACTCCTGATCGAGTATACGGAGCATCCTCGCACCAACCTCCCAACCTATTCCCACTTGAACCATTCAACCCGTTTACTTCCTTCCTCCAACAGATAGCTCTACCCTCACCTTTCTCCTCATCTGAATCTCCTGCACCTTCCCCCACCCACTCTAATCTCAGCAATCTTGATAATCTCATGATGATGGAAACCGAAGAAAAAATCCAGAACCCCAGGTCACCGAACCAATGGATGAAGAAGCTTCATCTTCTATTCCTCTTCCAAATCTCCCACACATGGACCAAAACCGGTTCTTTACCCTCGAAGATGTTCCCCCCTTCAAATGAAGAAGCAGACTTCTTGAGATTCTTGCATGGGCTCAAGTCCAGTTGCAAAAACCTATGACCACTCAGAGTGAGATCATAGCCCAAATACCACCAAGGCTTTTTAGGCAGATTAAAAGAATAGTGGACCAATCTGGGAGAATACCGTCAGATGCAAGTACTCCAGAGTGTAAATGTAGAAACATTTATCACTCATCTCCACAATGAATTCATTGGAGCACCGTTCTATCAGATAGACAAGCAAAGAGAAGAATATCTACAAATGAAGTGCTGCTCCTTCCAAAAAATAGACCTCGAAAAGCATTATGCAGGAATGTCATCCAGATTCTATGCAATCAGTGGCATCGATGATGCAAATCTCAAACAGGCTTACCTCAACTCTCTGCCAGAACCATTGGGAAATGAAACTGCAAAGATGCTGACCACAAAAAATTTAACAATAGCGACAGCATCCCTAGGAGAAATATAGCAAAACAGTCTCCTGGCTCTTGAAAAATTCTGCAACACTTCCAAGTTTCTCAAACAGCTGGATACTTTGGGAAAACGATTGGGAACCGCCTGCACCAATCATCTCTCCATCAAATGCAAAGATGAAAAAACATGTGATTGTCGCACCATAAAAAAATCCCACTTCAAGAAGCATCCCATCCGACAATCCCAGCCATCCATACCTAAATGGCAATTTCTCTGGAAAAAGAGATTCAAGGGTAAAACCACAGATATCTGTTACATCTACAAAAAGAAGGGACATTTTGCAAAAAATTGTCCGCGTAAAGAAAGAAGCATTCATCTCATCCAGCAAGCCAAGCAATTGACGGACTCAGAATTCTCTGATGTTGAGTCCCATTTCTCAATTGAAGAATCATATTCTCCTGATTCCCTGTTAGCAGTCCCGGTGTACTCTTCCAAAGAAGAAGATTTTCCTCACTAAAACCAAGCTGAACTCCTTGCTCCTTCTCATCTGGTTCAACCATCACCCACGGCTCAAATTTTCATCAAACCAGACCATTTTGATAGGCCAATCCCTGTCATCGCCTACTTCGATACTGGAGCCGCAGCCACACTCATCAACCCAAATCTTCTTCCCGACACCCACTGGAAATCCACAAACCTGACTTTCCGAGCAATCAATGGAGAATTATTCCAAATCACCAAGATCAGCAAGCCTATAACCATCCAACTATTTCCCAATATGCGGATTAACCACCAAGTACTTGGGTGCAAACTCACGGGAAAAGACTTGCTAATAGGCTTTGACATTCTCCATCAACTTCCAGTACTACGATGGAGCAAACAAGGTCTAACATCTCCTCCACATTTCTTACCTTGGACCCACATACCCAAACTATATCATCTCTCCTATGACCCAATAATCCAAATGCTCCAAGCAGCATGTGCAACCTCCCACTCCACTTTCAGCCATAAACATCCTCTATGGAAAAATGAAAAATTCTTTGTGCATCTCCCGTTTAAATTAAACGAAGATGCCAATCCTACCACTGCATCTCATCGAGGAATGGCACCAGAATTATACCGACAAGCTGTCGAAGAGTTGACCCATCTATAGGCTGAGGGAATCATAGAACCCACATCCCCTCCATGGGCATGTAAGGCCTTCTATGTAAACAAAAGAGCAGAGCAAGCCAGAGGAAAGCTTAGACTGGTAGTCAATTACCAGCCCCTCAACCATTTTTTGGCAGATTCAAAATTTCCTCTCCCCCAGAAGTTGGATATGTTCCAGCACATCAGAGATGCCAAAATTTTCTCCAAATTTGATCTCAAATCTGGATTCTGGCAACTTGGACTCTATCCAGCAGACCGACCCAAAACCGGGTTTTCCATACCCAACCACCACTTCCAATGGACAGTTTTACCCTTCGGACTAAAAACTGCCCCCTCCCTGTTCCAACAAGCCATGATTCAAATATTTTAACCCATCTTGCCAAATACTCTCATCTACATTGATGACCTTCTCCTGTTCTCCAGCACCCCAGAAGAGCACCATCAGCTACTCCACCAATTTGCCACCATTATTGCATAAAATGGCATCATGCTTTCACAAGCCAAAATGGAAATCGGGAAAAGAGAAATTGATTTTGTAGGTACCCATCTGCAAGACGGAGCCTACACCCTTCAGCCCCACATATCCACTACTCTGCAACAGTTCCCGGATCACTTATCTTCTCCGAAGATGATCCAACAATTCCTCGGTCTTGTGAATAACATGGCAGACTTCATTCCCCACATCGCCAAGTACCGAGCCATTCTCTCCCCACTTCTATCAAAAAAACCTCCACCTTGGAAGTCCCCGCACCTCAAAGCAGTCCAAGCTCTTAAAAATCACTCCAAACATCTTCCCCCCTTCATATCCCTGGACACTCTACTCCCTGAATACTACAGACAGATGCTAGCAATCATTTTTGGGGAGCCATCCTTTATGAAGAAGATGAAGGCAAAAGAAACATCTGCGGTTACAAAAGCGGCTCTTTTTCTACTGCTGAAGCACATTATCACTCCACATTCAAGGAAATTCTAGCAGTCAAGAGAGGCATCGAGAAATTCCAGTTTCATCTCACAGGCCGCAAGTTCACTGTTGAAATGGATTCCTCCACATTCCCCCAAATGCTCCATTTCAAACAAAAGGTCATACCCAATGCCCAACTTCTCAGATGGGCTGCCTGGTTTGCAAATTGGTCCTTTACAGTCAAACACATCAAAGGCCGTCACAATGAGTTGGCAGACCTCTTATCCCCAAAAACCCCAACTCTTTCACCCAATCCCGGCTCCTATTGCACTTCTCTTCCCCCTTTCCCCTGTCCCACCCCAAGACCCTTTATCCCTCATTTCCCACCTGCCCCCAGATATTCAAGCCGTTCTTATGACATACATCCAACAAACCCGAAGCACCCATAATTTCCACATTTTTCTCACCCTCCAGTTAAGAAAACACGGCTGTATCTTTACCCACATACCACATCCTCAATACCCATTCCTTGCCCCATTCATCATCCGAAGATATTACCATCTTCCCAAGGAAGCCTTGTGCTTCCTATGGTACCTCTTCGAAAAGTTCACCATTGCTTTTATCTTTGATGTCCCCTTAGTCTCAGCCTATATCACCCAAGCCATTGTCAACCCGGCCGTTCCCAGACACCTCTCCCACTTCTCCACATTCCTCAGATGGTTTCATCCACTACCCATTTGACAATCCATATTCACCCCCATCCAAGCTCAATATGCCATTGTAACCTTCCATAACCCCACGGACTTCATCCAAGACTTTTCTGACCCGCCACCCCATCCCCCTCATTCGTACTATACTCATTCCCCTATGGCCCATCTTCAAAATTGGAGTTCTTTTCACTATATGACCCATCGCCATTTTCACCCTGCCACATGGGATCTATTCCAAGAATCCATGTGCGCCCTCAACCACACCTCTATAGACCAAATCCCTCCCAGTATTCTCGCCAACCCGACCACCCAAGATGATGGCCACCCCATATCCGCTTCTCTCTTTGAAGGACTCCTCGATTTTTTGAAAGAACCGGACATCTCGGAGACAGCTCATCAGATGAGTCCCCTTTTACCGGCTATCCCGGTACAAGTGACTCAGAGTAGACTGTCGGCAACCCACTTCACTCCCGTGACTCTTCATAGCGCGCCAGAAGCCACCTGACGCTTCACTCGTTCCGCCAGTGTCTTACCAGTGCGCGCTGAACTCCACGTGGCTCTCATCCGTCCTCAAACATTGCACGCCATACTTCTTCTGGCACTCCACCTGTCCAATATACAGAAGAAAATTATTGTAATCTTTATAGTTTTTGAGTTCATCCATGCTTCTTCTGTCTATAAATAAGCATGTCTGTAAGAGAGGGAGGCAGACTGGGGTGTGTCCAAATCACCTATGCTCTCATTAGTCCTCTTAGCTCAATTCCAGCACTTTTTTGTTTCAGTATCTGTAGTCCTCCGACTACCCTCGCTCACTGTTGAGGTAGTAATGTTTTGCTAAGTTTGTAAGCTTGTTAATGTTTATATATTCCGGCTCTATATTCCGGCAATAATCTTTGTTTGTCTTTGTTCTGTTTTATATCTTTATTCATCCTGTTGGTGAAACATCTTTCAAAGATATAGTTGAAACAGAGAGATGGGCACCGACTTTGTCAAATTCAAAAATTGGATGAATCTTTGAGAGCTTTTTGAGCGTCGTTTTCTAGCCAAGGTTTATGGGAGATTAGATTATTGGGCGTTGCCAGTCTTAGAGGAGGCCTATTTCAAGATAATTTCCTCAAAGGAGAAAGAGATAGGAGTGCACAGGATCTAACAAGACACCATTCCGATAACGAGAGAAGTTCTGGGGACTTCTGAAGGTCCAATGGTAAAATTAGAAGGAAAAAGGGTAAAATGGTTATTTTCCGCATGAGGGCAAAAAAGGTAAAAATGAAAAATTTTCTCTTATGATGCTTCATGGTGAGAAAGTTACATGGGATGGAGAATTTTGATAAAAATGTCCAAAAATAACAATTTCGAGCCTTTTAAGGTAAAAGGGAAGAAAGGTAATTTTTCCAGCTATGATACCTCGCGGGAGGAAGGCTTGTGTATGTTGGAGAAATTGAAGATAATGCAATTGGAGGTTTAAAATGAGGACCTTCATAGTCTTGTTGGTGTTTTTTTTGGAGAATTAGGGTTTAGCCCAACTGATTTTTAGATAGAGTTTGGACATTGATATTGTTTTTTTGCGACCAGAGTAGGTCCGAGTATTTGAAGTTCAAGGGTGTTTAAGATCTGGCTATATCTCTTGCTGTAATGAACCCATCTGATTCCATTAATTAGTCTGAGTCAAAATTTGGTGTTGACAATATCCAAACCTAGATGCCCAAGGACTACCCAAAGAAATCAACAAAGAATAAAATGTAGAAAATTTCAATTGGAACCGATTGCAAAACTCGCAATCGATTTTGTTGCAATTTTTCATCTTAGTCAATTACACCCAAGCCCAAGACAATAAGCCCAAATTGGTTTCGATAAGAGTTTTGAAAATTTTCCCAAAACCTAAATCGGTTGTAAAACCTCAAACCGATTTGGGACTTGATAGGCACTCGAAATTGATTGTGGATTTCGAAACCGATTTGGAGTCCAAATCAATTGCGAAAACCCTAATCGGTTTGGAGGGAATTTTTGAAAAAAGATTATATAAAATTTTAGGAAAAAGTTTCAAAATTTGAACCCCATTTCAGCATATCCAAAGGTCCAAAATGCTCATCCCTTTACCATATGCCTATCTTAAGGCCATGGATGCTCCTCCCTACTATAAAAAGGACTTTTCCCCTTTAGGGTAAGTAATCTCCAACACTCCAAGTCAATTTTTGAGAAAGTTAAGAGGCATACTATTTTGAGAGTCCCTTTTAGTGTGCAAACCTTCATTGCCTATAGATTATTGAGTTTTAGTAGCTAGCATTCTACACTTCCCTCTCTCATTCTTCTCTCCTATTGAGCATCACTTCTACTATTGAGGAGAGGTTGTGGTGATCACTTTCCCAAGAGAGAAACTCACCTTTGGCTGAACTTAAGAAGCACTAGAGTCAAGTACTTGGAGCTTGTGGGTAGCTAAGGCATACTAGCTCATCAAGTAGCATCACACATTTGAGCAACTACCAACATCAACCATATTGTGGTGATATTTGTTTGTCTTTGCATTCTTTTTTATTTATATTCATTACTATTATTGCTTTGCTTCTGCCGGGGACACCAGAAGTTTGACTACCTCCGCCAGAGACACTAGAAGTAGTGCACACTCGTCGAAGACACTGAGTGTCATTGTTTAACTTGTCATTGAGCAAGTAGTTAGGTTTGTATATTGACCTAGGTTGTAATAGTACTTAAATGAAATATACCTAACCTCGGTAGTAAGCTTTAGAAGAGTGGATGTAGGTCTGAGTGCCGAATCACTATAAATCTTCTGTTGTGGTTTGTGGTTTTGTGATTGGTTGTCACTTCATTTTTATACTCTATACCACTCTTTCTTAGTATATTCTTGATATCTTTCTTGAGTAGTTAAATTGAAACACACACTCACTTAATTGAGCTAAGTGTAACAATAATTAATAACATCTACAAGATAATTAAAAAAAAGGGTTAAATAAATTGAGAAATCCTATTCACCCCCTCTAGGATTACTTTTGTGACATTTCAATATCAATCTATCAACTCTATAGTAAAGTGACTATGAGCATAACATAATGATGCCCACAACCACATGATATCCAATAAGACTGCCAATATATTTTTAACCTGTTACATTCGATCAAATGTGAGGACATTATTACATTAATCCAAATAAAAGTAATAAAGCTTCAAAATGAACAATCGTCATCCATACTACTCCATTAAGATTGAAATCACCAGGTCCCAACATTGACCTGATCAATTAGTCATCTTGTCCATACCTGTGCTAATTGGGGTGAGCTTGACAGGCTCAATAAGTACAAATGCAAACCAAGTCCAATTAATAAAGACAAAGCTTGCACATAGGCTTCTCTTATGTAATATAAGCATGGGTAGCAATATGAGCTCAACAATGGAAAATAATAACATATGAGTCCATGGGTACAATTGAATAAGTAATATAAACATAATCAATACCATGGACAATAAAGGAGCACATGTCATAATGTAATGATAAGTGTAGCATCATTCAATCGGAATTAGTCAATATATCACTTTTTCATATTCATTTTCATATCTCCTTTTAGTACTGATGGCATATCAGAATAGTTGCTACCTTTATGCCAAGCAGATGGTCCTGCGATGACCCAGGTCTTCGGCAGGGCAGACTTTGCACACAAGAAATGAGAAGAGGTCAAGGAGCTTGGGTTGGTGGGGGGCCAACTTCTAGCTCTCTGACGGTCAAGTCAGAGAGGCAGGGAGACTGTAGAAAGTAGAACTCTTCTCCTTAGGGTTTCAGATGTTGCATACCTGGAAGATGAAGCGGTACTCGTATTTATAAGCTCGAGTAGTGACGTATCAGGGTGATTCTCACACGCTGCTTTCCCTCATGTCCTTGCATGTTGCTTTCCCCCCACGTTCTTGTGTGGCATTACTACCCATGTCCTTGGCCGTGTCTCTCCTGCTCTCTTTGTCCTTTTCTTTGAATTAGTAGGTTTGCCGCAGAGGGTACTCTCCCAAATAACGATTTTAGATCATGCTTATCCTTGGGCTAAGTTGGTCGAGGATGTCACCTCTTGTAATCGGGGTCTCTTTGGGGGCCCAAGGCCCCAGGGGATCGGGGGCTCAGCCAGTCTTTTTGGGTGTCGAGCATAGAGGGGTGATTCCACTGCAGGGTCAGGGGTCTTGGTGTTAGGCCAGCTGGGGGCCTAAGGTCAGCCCCCTCGGGACTTTCTAGGTCTAGTCCTTCTAGGGTCGGGGTAATGTTGGTTAGTTGGGGTCAGGTCAACGAGGTCCCTGATGTAGTTTTCCCCATTAGTTGCCCCTATTCCCCGTCAAAGGTTACGTGGCTCGGGAATATAAACCGTTTGTTCTTGTCATTAACTATTTTAGATGTTGGAATCGTGTCATTTTGACTACCGAGGCTGTACCGGTTGGGATGGACGGTAATGATGTTCTCGAATTTAATGGGTCTCAGTAATTGAGAGGATGTGCTTGTGCCGGTTATGGGTTATGTCAAGCATCGTGTCATTTTGGATCTCTAGGCTATGTAATAGCCATGTTCGAATCTCTTTAAATGTTTCGAGATTAGCATGCCTTCTTGTTTCCCCGGTTTAATTTATCAACCCTTGGATTGCTGATATGCGTAGGGTCGAGAATGGTCAAGATTTCCTATAAATATATCCTCCGACTCTATTTTGATTTCCTTTCACCTTTATCTCTCATCTCTCTTAAACTTCTCAAGAGATTTTTGGAAACCCCCTGTGTTCTCACAAGCCATCGCCTGCACCTCTACCAACCTCTGCATTTATGCTATTCATCTTTGGCGATATCTCCTTGTTTGAGCGACAGTTATTCGCCAAATTCTAGCGTCTTCACACTCGTCTTTTTCTAAGGTATTTTCTCCTTAGGTCTCTCGTTCTATTGCTTTCCTTTTTACTCTCTTGTTTTCTTTTTGCAGGTGTTTAATATTTCTTTCTTCTTCGACATATTTGTGTTTGGTGTTTTTCTTCACTTTTCTTTGTTTTTTGTTAGTGTTTGTCGATTTTTCTTTCTCTGGTTACGTTCACTTCATTTTTCGTTCTTTTCTGTGTCTACTCACTTGTATAAATGGTGTCCAGGGATATCGTCGATCAGATGGTCGATGGGGCTAGTGACTTATCAGAAGTTTAGCAAAATCCCACGGAGTAAGCTATTGGGCTAGCTTCGACTACTGCCCGGGGGGCAGCCAGGGAGATCGCCCCGGAGGAGGACTTCAAGGTCGCTTAGTACGGCTCTGAATTGGGGAACAGAACCCTCACTTGGTATTACTCTACTTACCTCATCCCCAAGGGGGTAATACTTAGGGCCCCCGGGGACGCCCGGGCTTTTGAAGCCCCGGGCGGTAGTGTCGCGTTATACGAGCAGGCCCTTGTGATGGGCCTTAGATTTTCTATTCCCCGATTCCTTAAGAATCTGTTATTTTTCTTTAGGCTGACACTGGGGTAATTAATGCCCAACGCTTGGCGGATAGCTATAGGGTGCATGTTGTTATGGGAACTGGCCTTCAAAGGGATGCATCACCTCACCCTCAATGATTTTTTTCATTGTTACTGCCCTAAAGAGCAAGAATCGGGGTGGTTCTTTTTTGTTATCCGGGACCCGACACTAACTTTGATTACAAGGCTCCTGAGTTCAAACAGCAGGTGGAGGACCTGGTACTTCTTTGTCTCGGGTGAGGGCTGGGAATGCCCTCCGGACGAGGAACCTAAAGTGAAGTTCAATCGGGCAGGGGTGTCGGTTATCAACCTGACAGGTATGATGTCGTTCCTTGGTTGTCTATTGCGTATATTTACATATATAATATATATTTATTTGTTATTATTGTTATTATTTTTTTAGCTATCGAAGCGGACGAGGTGTCCGATGGGGAGGAGGCTCGTATTAAGGACGTGATAAATTACCATACCCATGCCTACCCAGACCTTGTTACCCTCGCCCGACTCCGTCAGTGTAGGTTTGGTCCCGACCCCGATAACTCACCTGTCTTTACTATATTGTCTTATTTTCTTCTATTTTTTTTGAATATTTCCTTTCATCCTATCAACTTCTAACCTTAGGTCAATTTCTTGTGTAGCCATGAAGACAGACAGAAGGTATCTCTCCAAGGCCAAGGAGATCAAAGATAAGGCCTTGGAGGCTAAGAAGGCTAGTTAGCCGGTGGCCGCTTGAGCAGCTATCTAGGTGGAGGTGGCCGTAACCTCTAAAAAAAGAAAGTGCTACCTTGTCTCTGGAGATTCTTCTGATTCCTAAGCCCCTGAGGTGGTTTCAACGCCTCTCGTGGCTCCTAATACCATCCCGGTTGTCAACTTAGATGAAGATGGGGGAGCTCTTCTCCACCCTCCATAGCCCTGGTCCAAGTCATGTCCACTTAGACGGCTATTCCTTCGGCTGTCTCCCAGGACCTTATCCTCTGGGCCTCGACAACGTCGTCGAGGCCCCTACTGTTGCCCCCGAGGCTCCTACTCCCTTAGTCGTGGCGACTACGACCCCGACCCAAGCAGGGCCTTCTTCCACTCCTCCCCTGATAAGTGAGGAGGATCTATTGGGGCCTGATTCTTGGTTACTGAAGCCCAGTCCCAAGGGGGACTATCTTCTTGGGGGTGTTTCCCCTGCTAACTGAAAGCACTTGCAGAAGAACATTTCCACACCAGGCGTGCATAAAGACCTGATGCACTTCATGGCTAAGGTAATGCCCTTTCCCCCTTTTTTTATGTAAGTACTCAATACTAATTAAGCTCTTATTTTTACAGACCGTGGCCTTGATGACTTCTTCCATTTAGAAGCATAAATTTAGTGACTAGGTTAGGGCCAAACACCTGGAACACCTCTCCCAGATGAGAAAGGCAAACTTGGCCTTAAAGGAGGAGGCGAAGGCCATTATCGGTGACCTCGAGGGGAAGACGAAATGGTCTAAGGAGTCCTATAATAGAATGGTGGCCCATGCCTTTGAGCGGGAGAGACGTATCAAGAACTTAAATGATCTTTTACGAGACTCTCAAAGGGACGTTGTTCGGGTCAGGGAGGAGTTGGGGACCGAGATGATCGAGTGCATCTAAGCAAAAAATGACCTCAAGAAGGCCATTGAAGATGCAATGAGGCATACCATGGTTGATACTCTAGACCAGGTGTGCCTTCAGGTCGAGGTAGAGAGGGAGGTTGAAAGGCAAGAAATGAGGGAGGAGGCCTCCTGGATGGCTGAAGCCAAGTACTTGGCCTCGGATGATTTTGGCCTTATTAGAGCCAATTGTTTCTGGGAGGGTTTCGAGGAGTTTTGAGACCTGGCGGCCTAGCGGTATCCTGACTTGGACTTCTCATCCATCAAGCCTAACATGCCCGAGGTCAAGGGTGAGCAGGAAGAAGAAGCCGATTGAGGTGATCCTGTTGTAGGTGAAGGGATCCAAGAAGGAGACTAAGGTGTTGTGACCGAGGGGGTGGTCGAAGGTCTTAGGGTGACTGTGCCCAGGGAGGTTGTCTTAGGAGATGTGTCAGTGGGGGGGGGGTGTTAACCCCGAAGGATAAAATTTTTTTTTTGCTCTTGTAATTCTCCTTTGTATAAATGAATATTTTTCCATACATCGATGAGTGGCACTGTAGCCTTAAATTTTTCTAAGTACTAGTGGGTGTCAGGGGTTTTGAGCTTTTCTCTCGAGTAGGGTAAGTGGCATCCAATTTTTCTAAGTGTTGGTGCACATCGTGATGTTTTCGTCTTATGTTTCTGGTGTATACTTAAGTAGGTTGGGGTAAGTAGCTCCAAAATTTATCTAAGTGTTAATACACCCCGGGATAATTGATGGTTTCACGAGTAAAATTTTCAAAGTATGAAGATCCCTTGGTAATGATATGAAGGCCTACCGGGTCCCTCACAATTCTTGGTAAGTAAGGGTTCCTAGTGGCACCCTTTTTAGCCTTTCGCAGTTAGTGCCATCGGTATCGTGATGTTTTTGTCTTATGTTTTTGGTGTATACTTAAGTAGGTTGGGGTAAGTGGCTCCAAAATTTATCTAAGTGTTAATACACCTCAGGATAATTGATGGTTTCTCGAGTGAAATTTTCAAAGTATGAAGATCCCTTGGTAATGATATGAAGGCCTGCCAGGTGCCTCACAATTCTTGGTAAGGGTTCCTAGTGGCACCCTTTTTTGCCTTTCGCAGTTAGTGCCGTCGGGTATCCTTAGATACCTATCTAGGCTTGGGACATAAGTTAGGGGACATAGATGTACTTACTTGGTAAATGTGAGGTGACTTGGGTTCTTCTTGTGGGTTTATGGGGCTTCGTCCTCACTTTACGTTTCTTTAACCGAGAGGTCACCTGACTTTAAGACTCGGGGTCATCCTCATGACCAAAAGACTATTCTTGTAACTTGGGGCTAGCCTTGTAGCTTGAGTTAGAGGGGCATGCTAGTCTTGTGGCTTGGGGTCATCCTCGTGACCTGAGGGTTAATCTTGTTACCCGAGGCTAGTCTTATAGCCTGAGTCAGAGGAGCGTGCCAGTCTTATGGCTCGGGGTCATCCTTGTGACCTGAGGGTTAATCTCTTAACCCGGGGCTAGTCTTGTAGCCTGTGTTAGAGGGGCGTGCCAGTCTTGTGGCTCGGGGTCATCCTCCTAACCAGAGCCTAATGGCCTTTGGCTTTATCAATCCTGCATGATCGAATCATTTCAATAGTTAGAATGATAACATTAATTTCATTGATAATACTTTCTCAAATGTTCTACATTTCGGGTCATTGTAAAGACTTCCCCTGTATTGTCTCGAGGTGGTAGGTCTCGGGTCAATTGTAGCATGTTACTTGGTAAGGCCCTTCCTAATTCGGTCTCAACTTTCCCTCTGTCGGGTCTTGTGTCGCTAGAGACACCTTCTTGAGTACTAAATCCTTGACTACAAATCTTCTTGTCTTAACTTGGGAGTTGTAATACTTGGCCATTCTTCATTTGTAGGTGGCTGCCTGAAGTACTGCTTCATCTCTTTTTTCTGCCAAAAACTTGAGGTTGAGCCTAAGGCCTTCCTCATTTTTCTTTGAATCAAAGTTAGCTACTTAGTGCATGGTCATTCCAATCTTGATGGGTATTAATGCCTCAGTTCCAAATGCTAGTGAGAATGGTGTTTCCCCTTTGGGAGTTCTTACTATGGTGCAGTACACCTAGAGGATACTTGGGAGTTCCTTGGGCCAAAGGCCTTGGAATTGTCGAGCGTCTTCCTGATTATGTCCAGGAGTGTTCTGTTTGTGACCTCTACCTGGCCATTAGCCTGAGGGTGGGCCAAGGAGGAGAAGTGATTCTTAATACTGAGCTTCGCATAGAATTCTCGATACCAAGCATTGTCGAACTAGATACCTTTAACACTGATGATGACCGGGGGAATTCCAAACTGGCAGATGATGGACTTCCATGTGAAGTCCCAGATGTTCTTCTTGGTAATCTTTACTAAGGGCTCAGCCTCCACTCACTTCATGAAGTAATCAATGGCTACCACTAAGAATCTCATTTATCCTTTCCCCCTGGGGAGTGGCCCAACTATGTCGATTCCCCACTGAACAAAGGGCCAGAGCCCCACTATTGGGACCAATTCCTCCTTGGGTACCTTAGGAATGTTAGCAAATCTCTGGCATTTATCGCATTTTCAAGTGAGGAGGGAGGCATCTCTTTGCATAGATAGCCAATAGTACCCGGCCTTGATCACTTTATGGGCCATTGCCCTTCCTCTCGAGTGGCTCCTGTATATCCCCTCGTGTATCTCTCAGAGCACGTAGTAGGCTTCGTCTTTGGACAAGTACCGAAGCAGGGGAAGAGTGAAGCTTCTTTTATAAAGGGTGTCACTGACCAATAGATACTGACTCGCCCGGGTCCTCTCCTTTCTGGCTTCTTCCTTGTTTTCAGGTAACTTGCCATTATTAAAAAACCTTATGATTTGACTGGCCCATTTGGGTTTAGGGCTTGCCATGTTGACTACTCTTTCCTCTCCTATTTTGATACTGGGCTCGAGCAGGTGCTCAACAAAGATCTTGGGGGTTAAGTCCTCTGTAGTGGACGATGCGAGTCTGGCCAACCTGTCAACTTCTTCATTGCCCCCTGTGGGACCCATTGAGAAGTGCTCGAACCAGGACTTCTTTTTTTAACTATGACAAGGTATTACTTCATCCGACCATCCTTTACCTCGTACTCCCCTTGTACCTGTCTGACTACCTATTGAGAGTCGCTATAAACCTTAACCTTTCTAGCCCCGAGTGCATTGGTGAAGCGTAGTCCCGTGATCATTGATTCATATTTGGCTTCATTGTTGGTTACCTTGAAGCCAAACATGATGTCTTACTCGAGTTTATTTTTCTCTGGTGTGACGAGGACCACTCCTCCCCCGACTGTGCTATTGGTGGAAGAATCGTCCACATGTATGACCCATTCTGCCTAGTCTGCTTCTTTCTGTGGTTCATCTTGTGTTTCGTTCAATGGGCCTGGTGCGTAGGTATACTTGGTGATGAAGTTTGCGACCGCTTGGCCCTTGATAGCCCCTCGAGGGTGATACTCAATGTCAAATTCACCCAACTCCACTAACCATTTGACTAATCTTCTCGAGGTCTTAGGTCGGTTGAGTATGGCTTTGAGTGGCTGATTTGTCAGGACCTAGATGGTATGGGCTTGAGAATAGGGTCTTAATCATTGAGTAGTGATAATCATCATGAATGTCATCTTCTCTGCTCTCAGGTACCTTTCTTCTGCCCCCTTGAAGGCTCTGCTGGTTTAGTATACTGGTGCTTGTACCCCAGCCTCTTATCTTACTAGTACTGAGCTTATTGCTGTCCCTAACACTGATAGATATAGGTAGAGTGCCTTGCTTTGTTTTGGTTGATTGATTAGTGGTAGGTGCCCGAGGTGGTCCTTAAGCTCCTGAAATGCCTTGTTGTACTCTTCGTCCCAGTATAAGGCCTTCTTTAGCAATCAGAAAAAGGGGCAGCACTTGTCTATGGCCTGGGAGATGAATCTGCTTAATACGATGATCCTCCTAGCTAGGTGTTGTACCTCCTTTGTATTTCTTGGGGCTTACATGTTGAGTATGACCTTTACCTTCTTAGGATTAGCCTCTACTCCCCATTGGGACACCATAAACCCAAGGAATTTTCCAGTCGACACCCCAAAGGTGCATTTGCTGGGGTTAAGCTTCATCTTGTGCTTCCTCAGAGTTTAGAAGGTCTTGCTTAAATCCGAGAGATGCTGTTCAGTTCATAGGCTTTTTACCAGCATGTCGTCTACATATACCTCGACATTCCTCCCTATCTGGCATTTAAACATTTTGTTGACGAGCTTCTGGTAAGTTGCCCTCGCGTTCTTTAGCTCGAAGGGCATGATTCGGTAGCAGTAGAGTCCTCGGTCGATGATAAAGGTGGTCTTCTCTGGATCGAACTCATGTGTTTTTATTTGATTATACCCCGAGAAGGCATATATAAAGCTAAGGGTTTGGTGGCCGGCTATGGAATCTACCAGCATGTCGATCCTCGGGAACGGGAAGTTGTCCTTCGGGCATGCTTTATTGAGGTCGATGAAGTCAACACACATACGCCATTTCCCATTCGACTTTCTCACCATGACCACATTCACCAGCCAGTCAGGGTAGTAGAGTTCCCTCATAGAGTTAGCCGTCACCAACTTTTCTACCTCTTATGCAATTGCCTAGTTTCGCTCTAGGGTAAAGTTTCTCTTCTTCTACTTGATGGGCCTCGAGGTTGGGTCCATATTTAGCCTGTGTACAACCACATGGGGATCTATTCTTGGCATATCTTCATGCATCCAAGTAAACATGTCCCAATTTCTGATGAGGAACTCTCGCAGCTAGGCCTTAAATTCTTTGGGCAAGTTGGCTCCTACTCGGGTGACTCTGTCAACCGTGTCAAGGTTGAGGGTGACATCTTCTAATTCTCCTTCAGGTTCTACTACTACCCAGGCCCTCTTGTCTCAGACTTCCAAGCTATCGATTGACATGCTTTCTTTTGGGGCCGGCTCCCTTTTGAGCGAGGCCATATAGCACTCCCTGGATGCCACTTGGTCTCCCTTAACTTCTCCGATTCCCCCTTTGATTGGGAAGCAAATCAAGAGATGGTAGGTCGAGGTGACTGCCATGAGCCGATTAAGCATCGATCTCCCCAAGATCACATTGTACGCATAAGGGAGTCTACTACTAAAAAGTCAACCACTTGGGTCAATTAACGCTCCCTCAAGCCTGCGGTTATCGGCAAGCTGATAGTCCCTGGAGACATAAACCTGTTGCCCATAAATCCAACCAAGGGTGTCAGGGTCATCTTCAACTTGTCCTACCTGATACTCATTTAATTAAAGGCTGAGAGGTAGAGAATGTCTGCTGAGCTACCATTATCAATGAGGATATGGTGTGTGATGTCATTAGACACTACCAATGTCACTACCAAGGGGTCGTCGTGTGGCTGGCTTACCCCTTGAGCGTCTTCTATAGAAAAGGTGATAGGAGGATGATCTGACTTTCGACACTTAGTCGGCCTCTCAATCATCATTAGTTGCTGGTTTCTCTCCTCGTGAATCTGTCTTATATACGACTTCCTTGCCAAGATGGATTCTCCTCCCCTGACGAACCCTCCCGCTATCATTCTTATTTCCCTAATTGACCCTTCATATCTTCTTTCTTGATGAGGAGGAGGGTCCCGGCAGGTGTTCTTGTGCCTGGCCCGCTGCCATCTTGTGACAAACCTCTATAGTTGTCCCCATTGAATAAGGGCTTTTATCTATTCCTTCAAGTCAAAACAGTCATTGGTGTCATGGCCATGGTTGGCGTCATCTTCTCTCCAATGGTTGCTTCTGTCTTCCCACAGTGTCTACTGCTGTTTCCACTTTCTTTTGTCAGGGTGTGTACTTGGCCAGGCATCCCTCTCTCGCCTGGCGCTAAGGGTATCCTCAACGTTCATGTGTTGTTGCGCTTTCACCATGAAGTCGGCCATGCAGGATGGGGGATTCTTAGAGAGGGAGAATAAGAGCTTAAAGGGAAATAACCCGACCATCAGAGTAGCAACAATCATCTTCTTGTCGGCATCATCAACTTATAGCACCTCATTGTTAAATTGGGACATATAGTCCCGTAAGGACTCTCCTTTACTTTGCTTGATATTCAGGAGATAAGTTGCTAGCTTCCGGTGCCTCTGACAACTGATGAAATAGCTGATAAACTGTCAAATTGGCTCCATGAAATTGGATATGCTACCCAACTTCAACTGATTGAACCAAACCCTAGCAGACCCCTTGATTATCATTGGGAAGGCTCAACACATAATTTCGTTGGGGGTAGCTTGGAGGTTTATATGTGTCTTGTAGGCCTCTAAGTGATCCAGAGGGTCCTTGCTGCCGTCGATCATCTCTATTTGCAGCGGCTTGAATTTTTCATGGAGGTGTCAAGCCATCACCTTCGGGGTGAAGGGATGGTCCATCATCTAAATCAGCTCATCGATGGTGGCCGGGGCCTTTCCCTTTAAAGCTTCCCTCATCATCGTCATCTCCTTCTTCACGCCCTCCATCCTTTTCTCCCAGGAGCCTAGGATGTGAATTTTTTATTCATGGTGACTTTCTTGAAACCGGGAAGCCAAGATACTCAATGCATTATCTTCATGCCCTTGGCCATGGCTTCGGGCTAGAGGGGCGTTAGACACAGGTCGCTCGGTATTGCCATTGCTTGGTGTGGTCCTCTGGCCTCTTATTTCTAGGATAATCGCCTTGTTATGCTCCATCAACAGTTGCACATTCACCGTTAGCCCTTGAATCTTTCGCTCAAGTGCGTCCACCATTGGGGTTGGGGGATGTGCCCCATCAGAGACAGATGTCTGCAGTCCATCAACCCTATTAATATGGTCGTGTTGAGCTGCCATTGATTTGGTCTTGACCATACGGACCTTAGGTTCTATCAGAAAATGTATTCCCACAGACGACGCCAACTAATGGCATATCAGAAGAGCAGAATACCTTTATGCCAATTAGATGGTCCTGCAGTTAACCCAGGTCTTCGGTAGGGCAGACTCTGCACACAAGAAATGAGAAGAGGTTAAGGAACTAGGGCTGGTGGGGGGCCAACTTCTAGCTTTCTGACGGTCAAGTCAGAGAGGTAGGGGGACTGTAGAAAGTAGAACTCTTCTCTTTAGGGTTTTAGATGTTGCTTACCTAGAAGATAAAGTGGTACCTGTATTTATAGGTTCAAGTAGTGGTGTATCAGGGTGAATCTCACATGTCGCTTTCTCTTACGTCCTTGCATGTCGCTTTCCCCCACGTTCTCATGTGGCACTGCTACCCACGTCCTTGCCCGTGTCTCTCTTGCTCTCTTTATCATTTTCTTAGAATTAGAAGGTCTACCGCAGAGGGTACTCTACCCAGATAACGATTTTTGGATCATGTTTATCCTTGGGCTGAGTCAGTTGGGGACATCACCTCTTGTAGTCGAGGTCTCCCCAGGGACCCAAGGGCCAGGGGGATCGAGGGCTCGGGTGGTCTTTTTGGGTGTTAAGCACAGAGGGGTGATTCCACTGCAGGGTTAGGGGTCTTGGCGTCAAGCCAGCCGGGGGCCCAGGGCCAACCCCCTCAAGACTTTCTAGTCTAGTCCTTCTAGGGTCAGGGGTCTTGGTGTCAGGTCAACCGAGGACCCAGGGCCAACCCCCCTTAGGACTTTTTAGGTCTAGTTCTTCTAGGGTCAGGGTGACGCTGGTTAGTCGGGGTCAAGTCAACGAGGTCCCTGATGTAGTTTTTCCCATCAAGTAGTTATCTCACTTATCATTAGGATTCAATATATTCATATCACATGTTTTATTTAAGTATAGACTTGATCAAATGTCTTATTCGATAGTTCTTATCATTTGTCAATAGATTTCAAATATTTGATCATTATTCTCCATTGTAGTGACCCAATGAGAGGTCTCGAAAATGTGTTTAATAAGGTTCAATAGGTTCAATAAGAAGATAAGACATAAGTCAAGTCAAAATCAATAATTTCCATTGTAGTGACCTAATGGTAGGTCCCAAAATAATATTCAAAGGTTTAATGGTTCAAAATTCAATAAAGTTCTTCCATGTTTCGACCCAAGGTTAGGTCCCTCCCTTGTTTAGACCCAATGTTAAGTCCCTCCCTTGCTTAGACCCAAGGTTAAGTTCATTCCTCATTTTAGACCTGAGGTTAGGTCATCAAATTCTATTCAAAGGTTCAGTAGTTCAATAGTTCAGTAAAGCCCAGAGAGGGTTGAATAATTCAATGGTTCAATGGCATTTCAAAGTTTAATAACAATATAGTCATATCAAAGGAATAAGAAGTCTCATGGCATATGAAATAAGGCTTCACGGTTCAATAAGTTCTGATCACAATACTTTCATACTTCATATTCAATTGTTCATATTTTATTCATATATATCACATATGGTCATTACATCGAGTAGAATTTGATAATTCATAGTTTTTATTATCTTTCATTTCATGAGATCTTTGCTTTGTTCAAAGGAATCAATAATACCAATCATTGGTTCATATTTCATAATCTATTTCTGGAAATCAAAGTTTCAATCCTACTTTATTTCAGTCTAGATATTTTCTCATGTTCACATTCATGTTAGTTTAATGGAAATCACATTTCTTATGACAATTCAATAAGATTCACTTAAATCAATCATATCATGTTTTGTATTAGGAGAATTCAATGAGGATTCCTATCAATTGATCTTAGATCCATGACAATTGCATAGCTAGCATAGAAATTCCAAAGGAAACATCATAGATCTATCAATAGCAATCAATATGAGATCAAAACATACTTAGGTTCAGTTTTCAAAGCAATTCATATGAGATTTCAATAGATTGTATGGATTCACCAAAGGAAACTTAGCATAACTGATGAGAATAACCCAATTCACATGAGAATCACTTATAAGCATAAGATCAACAATCTAGAACAATCTCTCATAGTTTCTAAATCAAAACAGTCCACAATAAAATTCATCATCAATTCATTAAGATCTATATGAAACAAAAGAAGAGATGACATTAGTTTGCAAAAGTACTTACATCTTCTTCTTTGTCCTTTAAAACCTTGATCAAACCTCTTCAATGGTCACCCTCTACAATTAATGGTATGGATTCAATGAGAAACTATAGGGAGATAAGAATCTAAGATTTGATTTTCCAAAATCTCACTACATAAGTCTAAATTTAGGTGATTTGGAGCTTACCTTTCTCGGGTGAGCTCATTTCCTCCAAATTCCTTCTCCCTTCTATTTTCTCTAGTGCCTTTGTTGTATTCTAAACCAAATTAGGCTAACATGAGGTAATATGCTCATCTTACTATGGGATTTCTCTTTCTAGAAAGATTTCATGAAAAATGGGGTGATTTTTTTTTTTTTTTTTTAGAATCTAGAGTTAGTGAGTGCTCCCCTCGAGCCACGAGCGCTCGAGGTACCCCCTTACGATTGCTCACTTATCCTTGCAACCGCTCACATGGTCACGCGAGCACTCGGACTGAGATTTCAAAAAATCAATGTTCTAGAGTTTTCTTATGATTGCTTGCCTCATCTCTCAAGCGCTCAGGGTACCATACTATGAGCGCTTACTTGAGGGTGCAAGCAATCGGGGTAGTGCAGGTTTTTGGTGATTTTGGTCTTTTAGGCCTTCTAAGTCCCTTTTTGGTCTGTGCAGGTCCATGGACACACACCTAAGGTTGCCTAAGGTCATTTATGGTCCTCTGTGGTCTTCGGGTTAAGTCCATTTAACCCATAATCAAGTATTCCTTGCAAGCATTACATGATGCAAGTGTGGGGTGTTATAATGCCAGTCGTGACTCACTCAAGCTAGCAGTGGTCGGACCAAGCTCTAGTGCAACGAATGAGTTGCCGGATGCCCTAGTTGTTGTCGGAGATGATGACCAGAGCACCCGAAGTGTCTTTTAGGTCTAAAAACCCTAAATCTTAACCAAACTTTACAAAATTTATGTTAAAAGACACATTTTTACAGTGGCAAACTTTCTATCGAACAAATTTGGGATTTAAAGTTCAAATACTCTAAAATAGAAGGGTATAATAGACCTTTCAGTCACCTACTATTTAGGGACAAAATGGAAATTCTCAAAAAAAGGCAACTGAAGAGACGTTTACATTAGTTGCACAACATAACATATTATAAGTCTTGGAAAGCGCACCTCGACAGTCACCACCATGACACATTTTTTGAAGGGGTAACTATTGAAACTAAAGCTTGCGAATGATATTTGTGTGACTAAAATAATAAAACACAGTTGCATGCATGTTATTCGCACCATATTTGGCCACTCGCAGTTGCCACCATATTAGATAAGTGAGCGATTGCCAATATCCAATTATTCTCAGTCACACATCACTGACAAGAGTCATTTGCACAACCTATTAGGGGGTCTACATGACTGTCACAAAAAAGCGCTTTAGTTGTGCACAGGTACACGTTTGTGCATAGAGAAATCATTAGTCACACACCACATACCAGAAGTTGGAACTTAACTCCAACTCTGCCAATGGAGGTTGTTTTACACAACCACAACATTAATAGACTCACTGGGCATCCATAAGTTTAATGGAGGCATAAACGAGAACAAAAGAGGCCCTAATATGTACAGATTTATAGGACAATACATTCTCATACCAAGGAGAAATCTTTGTGCAACAAGGAGTTGTTTCCCACAAGGATTCCAACTTAACCTATCCATTGCATCCATATATACTAGTAGGGAGCTCAAAATTAACCCTCTTTACATTATAATATTAGTTCTCTAAGTTCTCAAGCTTTTGATTTCAAGTTCAAGAAAGTGGAAGCACTTCATCTTCTACATCTTCTTCAAGTTTGCTACAACAACAAGCATCTCTCTTCAGGAAGGCTGCAAGTCCATTAAACCTCTGCAACATTCTCTCAATAAGATATCATAGAAGCTTGTGTCTTAAAGACATCCATGGCTAGGTAAGATCTATTGTAAAGCTTAGTTATGTTTTTGAAGCAAGTCTTATAAATTCAAAGAAACAATAAAGAGTCAAAGTTTCATGTCTTTCATCTCCCTTTTCTTCTTAATTTATGCAACTTTTGCTTATTTTACAATTTGTGCAACTAGAACTTAATCAAAGGTTTGTCGCCCATGAGCACAGTAATTAACAAGTTCTTTCAAAGAGCTTAGAGTAATTGTTCCCCATATAAAATTTGAATATCAAATTTCTATTGTTCAAGACCAACGACATTTAGTGTTATAGTGGGCCCATAAACAAACAGGCTAACAACCTCTTCCAAGGCTAGTCCTACATCATTTTGTCTTCTTTAAGTGAAATTCAGTGTGTTGGGCTATGGCTACTGGGCTCCAAAACCAGGATGGAGTAGTAGAAAATCAGCTAAGTGAACTAGCTGCTTTTCCTTTTTAGAGCATTCAATTGAGCTATGCAATCTTCTGGTCCACTTAAATATGACAGCGATGGTATAGAATATTTAAATACTCCATCCTTTTTCTTTCCTTGAATTTTTCTTTAGGAACTCTTTGTTATAGTTTACCTCATTTTCTGCAACTAGGCTTGCTTAAATTTTAGAAAATTGATATAAAATGGGTAACAATTGTGTTGGCTTCCATGTATGTTTGGCCCACATGGAACTCTCCATGATTTTTTGTCCTTCCTTTAAAATGAGGTTCATATTTCTTTGAGTAAATTGCGAAGTTTTTGCAATGTTATGGATTAATGTGGTGAATGTGTAGTTAAAATTGATGAAAATGGTTTCTTGTTATAATTTGGGTTGTTTGTCTTATCTGTTGAAGGTAAAATATAGTTGTTTCAACAAATTATATATGTAGCATTGTGATATTTGGAAATGAGTAAGTTAATACTGGAGATTCATCATGTCCGTTATATATATATATATATATATATATATATATTTATTT
>JAOXJP010243454.1:0-22913 GCA_025762735.1 Platanus orientalis | reverse complement strand
AAACCTTTTCAAAAACCCAGCCTGGCTCGTTGACTCAATTCTTCACCAACCTAGGGCACATTTATCTATCAGGTGACCCTCATTCAGAAATCTCTCAAAAATTCACCGAGGATCAGATTCCTTGCCTGTCAGGCCCTATGGCATCACAACTCCAAGACCTAAACAACCATGATTACCATCACACCCCATTCAAACCCAGGAAAAACCAGTTGCAGGTCCAAACAGAGTTTATCCTAGGATAATTTAGGGTTTGGAGCATAACTTTAAGCTCAGGCATTCAGAGCCCATGGCTCAAAAATATCAAGGGATATCTTTTATATGAAGGTTTAAAAAATCAATTTTACTAGCTTACCCCTCTTTCACTGGTACAGGCTAGTCTGAGTACATTCAGAGCCAGTTTTAACCCACTTGCCTAAATCTGATTTTGATTCCAACAATTGCGTTGTGACTAAAATATTTGAGAGATACAAAAAAATTACAAACCTTGAGAAGTTTGGAGTCATAAAGCCCAAAAAGTAAGCTCAGACTGTAAAGGAGAGAAATTCGGATAAAATATCTTAATTCTTACCCAAAATGCCCCTAAATCTTCTTTTTAACCCTACACCCCCGATTTAGAATATTTAAGATGGAAGGTGGAGACCTTAGGACTACCCTATTTATCCCTACACCCCTCCCCATGGGCCCCACTCTCTCCTTCTGACATGTGGCAAGAGGGCCCACCATTTCACCCTCATCCACATATTCCACCCCACCTCCATTAAACCTTCTAGAAGAGGACACCTCACCCCCACCTCCTCCACACATACCTCACCTCCTCACCCCAGCCTACCACCTCATAGCTACCCTTCTAGAACACCCCACCTCACCAATCTCCCTAACACCCATTTTTACCTCCTCTCTTCCAACTACCTCGCCCCCTTCTACACCCTTCCTCTCCACCTCACCCCCTCCATCCCACCTATAAATACCCCCCATTTCATCCAAAGAGGAAGAGGAAGATATCTGATAAAAAAATCATAAAAGAAAAGAAAAGAGAGAAGAGAAAGAAAGAGAGAAAAGAAGAGAAAGAGAGAGAAAGGAAGAAGGAAAGAGAAAGCAAGGAAGGAAAGCTTTATTCCCAGGTTGGTACCCTCCCCCCTCTTTATTTTCTTGCCTAATCAGACCCCTCTTTCTGTGATCAACCCACCCTTGAACCCAGTTGAGCATCCCCATGGTGGGATATAGGGGAGACAAGCCTATCTCCCCTTTTTCAGTTTTATTTTGGAACATACTACAGTGCAGGGACCATAAGTCCCTCCACACTTAGCATTTAGAGTCCAAATTTGAACTACAAATCACTGACATAGTGATTTATCAGCCCACCAAATTTGAGCCCCAAATCATACCATTTGACCCCCCGAGATGGGTCCCAATTTCTCACTAAAAAAGGGTGTTCCCCCCTGTCTAGATTGAACATTGAGGATTGCCCGAATTTTAAATTTGTTTATAAAATTTTTTTTGATTGATTCTTATTCTATGTATTATCCAACTAATTTACATAGTTATATTAATTTTTATAGTCCATTTTATTAAGTATAGGGTATTTTACAATAATTTATTTTGGATTAAAATTCTGCTGACTCTGATTTGTGTAAAATTTAGCTACCCATCTTATTTACTAAATAACTTTTTGTAGAAATATTATTTTGCTCTCAAATTTCTACATTAACTTCATAACTCCATATTATTTTTTTCACTAAATTTGGGCCCAATCCCATGTGTATAAATCCTGGAATAGGCCCCACAATCAGCTGTTTTTGTCAAATTCTGTGCTAAGTTGCACATAACCCACACCTTAAAACATTTTAAATGGGGTCCACCCTTGTCTAACAGGGTTGTAATTTATAAAGAGTTCACTAGGATGATAACTCAATTCTCTGCAAAATTCCAGGTCCAAGGGACCTCTTTTGGTGGCTGAATACCCTAAAAAATAGGCTATTGGTTTCTAACTTAGAACCAGTACACCTAAACTCTCATTTTCAAGGAGTTCAGGCGTATAGCCTATTTCAGGTGTATCATAAAACTTTGTTCATTATACCTTGTTGGAAAGATATCTCTCTTAGCTTTCTAAAGAGACCAACCACACTCAATTCTGAGTTGTGTGGAGAGAGATATGTTCGTTTGAGTGTGGACTGTCCAGCATATGCCTAAATTTTAATCTAGTTAAAATCCAGGCGTACAGCCTGAGATCAAGCGTACTAACCTGAAAACCCTATCTTTCTGCCCCTATGTAACCCATGATATGAAGGGATCCATAAACCCCTGAAAACCCTTAATGAAAGACTTTCAAACTCTTAATTTTTCTAAAATGACCAAGTGGGGTCCATCTAGGACAATACGCCTGAAATCACTTCACTGTGAAGATCAAGCGTACACATAGAGTTCAGACGTACTAATTAGAAAATTTTAATTTTACCCTTTTTAACAAATCAAAAGGTGGGAGTGAAATTCCACCTATCCAAACCCCTCTTCCAACATCCAAAACCCTTCTATAGATTTTGAACATAGAATAAGTCTAGCATAAAAAAATCTAAGTATCCAAACACCTGAATTTTACTTGGGAGACAACGTTGGTGTCATGATTACTATGTCAGTGTGATCCGGCTAAGTAACCCAACCCAATTATTGCCTTTCAATCCTTCCTGACTTTTTTATGAGTCTCCACCTTACTCTAGGGTCATGTCGTACTAGTTCACGACCTAAAGACCTTAGGACTTGGCCATAGCCCAATTAGGTCCATAAAACACTCAAAGTGATATAACATAACTTTGACCCCCTTTTTACTAACACATTTAAGCAGCGGGGAGTACTCTATAAGTACATAAAAACCCTAAAATGAACCTACCCTAAATCAGTCTCACAGTTAGATGTACTTGACTACCGAAACTTACAAACCCTTAGAACTACATGCAGTTTGATCCCAAGAAAACCATAGGAACACAGAACCATACAAGATTGGGTATGTAGGTAGCCAGAGACTATGTCTTAGTATAATTACAATGATCACACAACAGGGGTGGTCTAGACCAACAAAAATAAAATAAACACATACACACACTTCCGCTTACTGGCACTTGGAAGTTGCTAAGTTAGAGGAGCCACCTTAAAAAGGTGGGTAATTAGGGTGCCTAATACCTTCCCCAATTGCAATCAAACAACTTACCCAAATTCATGTAAACCATACTAGTTTAAGAGTCAACCCTAAGCCCAAGTGCCTAGTCCAGGCCCTAAAAAACCCGCATCCTCCTTTCCCCCCAGAAAGGAAGTAGGCATCCAACCCCGCCTATAAAAACCCAAGTTCATGGTGATTCCAAAAAACAGAGCCCAGAGGCCGATAGGCTGGGCATGGTTCTTCCCCGAAGTGGGGAGGGCATACCTCTTAAGTCTTTCCGCGATGTCCATAGCACCTGAAATCAATGGGCAAGTATATAGCCCCTTTGCCAATTATGTGACCTGACAATAAGGTAACTGAAATCACTAGGCAAGAATATAACCCATTTCACCTAATAGCGGTCATCACTAGACAAGTGGTGTCCCTTTACCTAAAGGCGGTCATCACTGAACAACAGGTGTTCCTTCGCCTAAAGGCAGTCATCACTAGACAACTAGCGTCCCTTTGCTTAATGGCAGTCATCACTCATGCACCAACCCACTTATGGGTATATCATACCAAATCTATATTTATAAATCTGATACTAAATCCATTCTCATGTATAATAAAATAACCACTATATAAGTATGCCATATATGGAAAGTATCTGTGTGACCAAGCTCATAAATATTACCAAAATCAAAGAGGTAAATCATGTAAAAGGTCCAAATACTAAAATGGAAATATAGATACTTATACCAATACAAAGGCATATATGATGTTCATGAAGGTGAAATTGTTTTGTGCCAAATACCACCAATGACAAACCCAAATAGCCCAACTATTCCCAAATCTCATGAAGAAGTTTAAGTGAAATCCCTTATGAAAACACCAAGATAAACCATGCCAAAGACAACATGCTCATGCCACTAGACATTCTCAAAAATGTACAAAACCCAAAATATTTACACATGAATTCTAAGATCCTGACATGAGAATCCAAAGAATATTACAAATTGCTACAAGCCAACATGTACTTGAAAGAATTCACCAAAGATAACAAACAAATGTAAGAAATCCAAAGGCATCCAAGAAACATGTAAATAGTAAGAAAAAACAATAAAAGACATTTTATCAAAAAATGTAAAGTACAAGAATTTCGAAACTCAAGGGAAATCAAAAGGTAAACCCAATTTTCACCACAAGAAACCTTTCAATCCCTACAACACAAGTAAATCAAGCTCTCAAATTTTATCACATAGAATATAGACCATCCAATCCATTCAACAAAATTCCATTCATAAGAACATAACTCTATAGCCTAAGAGGTCAAAGAAACCCATAAAGAAGTACTAACTAACATGCTCACATCATGAAACTATGAACCACTAACAAGAAATCAACATTCTCAAGAGTATTAGAGATGAATCCACCAAAAGAAAGCTTAAAAATCACATTTCTATGAACCTAAAAAAAAAGTGCAACATAAGTTACAATATACATAATCCATGAAACTAAGATTATACCTAAGGAAATAAACCTGCTTATAAGGAATAGATGTAAATCCATCAAATCCAAGATCATTTTACACATAACGAAGATCCTAAGAGAGGAAAGTGTACATAAACAACATACTTCTACTCTAGAGATTGGAGAGGATCCTCCACCAAAAGCCTCTTTCTTTTATCCAAAACTCTTTTCTCTATAAGCCAACAAGGTATTCCATGGTTAGAATACATAAATTAAGATAAGAACTTACATTCACAACCATTTAAGCTAGATTTAAGAAGAAAATTACCTATTATTGCAGATTTTCAAAGTTGAAAGTGAAGCTTATCAAATTAGGGAAGAACTCTCTCTTTCTCTCTCAAGCCACTCTAATCTCCTTTTCTTTATATTCTAAATGGCCTAAGTGACCCAAATTAGGTCTAAAAAGGATTAGAATTTGTATAAAACAAGATTCCGCTTGTGTAGAAGTCAAATACAGTCATGACATGTCATCACGTACATGTTTACAAAAAAAAATTTCTCAGATTTTGAGTCATGACCAGTCACGCGCAAGCTTTTGCTAAACCCGAGAACTATGACCCTTGTTTGTGACTAGTCACACCTGAAGGTACTGTGATTAGTCATGAAAATTTATGATCGATCAAAACTTGGCTATTTTGAGTTATTGGGTCTTTTCTACACATCGGGCCTCCAAAGTCTAACCTAAATGGTCCAAGGGTTCTCCAACTTATTCAAAACCATTTTTAGGTCACCCAAACATTGAGGATGGTCCTTATATTCGAAATTAATGAAGGTTCCAAATTTGACACATGATATTGAGTTCAGATTCTCTAAACCTTCCTTATTTAGTTGTGAGGTGTTACAAAAGGTGTGTGAGTGATACCTAGTCTCACGAAACTTCATCACAATCTTATCTTGAATGGTTTGTTTAAAAAGAACCAAACCTAACCCATTAAAATGGTTATCAAAGGAATAAGGCAATCTGTTCTTCTTCTTTTCTTATTGGTTGATGATCTTTGTGGGGTTGACAAATTTTTAGTCTCAATCCTTTGAGTCCACCAGCAATCTCCTATCAAAGGTTAGGGAAAGATGAGTTGAGTCCTAACTCAATCAACCCCGAACGAGTCCCACTCATTCGCTACCTGCCCAGCTAGACTCTACTGTTGATGACGTCATGGAAGATCTGACACCAACACCTTTTTTTTCTTGTCTCAACTACTAGTTGTGGTAAGCATGCATGTACTTTCTAGGGATAGGTTGATGGGAGTTAAGAAGGAAAAGTTGCAAATCTTCTCCACTAGATTTTCTATATCATATAATACTTTCCTTATCAAAGATAAGCCTCATTCATGTTGTTAATGTAAAATTGCCAATTTCATAAAGTATAAAATACATGGAGTTGTAGATTAGGCATGACATGAGCATATTGCACTTGAAGCCAAGGATTGATCCTTCCCCATGTTGCCAAAGACCAAGCATTGAAGATCTAAGCCTCATTAAGCTCAAGGAATGTATATAAGAATAAGCACAATGCTAGGCATAGGTTAAAGAGACCTTAAGACCCTTACAAAGCTCAATGGACCATTTTCATGCCTTAGGCATAAGACCCATGGAGGTTGGGAATCAAATTGAGGTAAAATGGTAGAAAATAGGGGAATCGGATCAATTTAGGGGGTGACAGATCCATCCGTACTTAGCGGATCAATCCTCAATTTATTGGATCAATTTGGAGGGCCAATGTATCAATCTGGAAGGAGTCCCAAATCAACCCGGCAAGGCTCGGGTGTCTCTGACTGATACACTGGATCAATTCGGGGATGTTGGATCGATCCGTGTGGATCAATCTGCCATTGCAAAATATTTAAAAAAAAGGGGGAGATAAACAGCTACGATTTTTTTATTTTTGGGAGAGATGCCATATCAATGGTGCACGACTATGTTCGTACCCTATAAGTATAAGAGAGCCTCCAATGAGCTCATTAACACATTTGAGCATACAGAAAAGAAAGAGAAGAGGGATTTGAAGAAGCTAAGGCATTTACATCCTCCTAACAACCACAAGGTTCCATTAATGAGCATTCATTGAACATTAAGAGCCTTGGAAGTGCTTAACTAGAACTCTTTATTTGAAGATCAAACAAGGGAAGTAATGAGTAGGGTTTACTCCCAAGTAAACCCTTGTGAGAAGCTCCAAGAAGCAAAGAGGCACTCTTAGAAGCTTGGTGGAACCCATTAGCACACTAGCTCAACAAAGGATCAACCACCTTCATGTGAAACATGAAATACATAAGCCTAGTGACGTAACTTATATTGATTTCATTTTATATTTAGACCGTAGCACTTGTCGGAGACACCCAGTGTAGACCATAGCACTACCACCGGAGACACCAGTAGTGTAGATCATACTTGCCAGAGACACCGAGAGTAGAGCTTGCTTTTTCAAGTAGTAGGTTTTAGAATTTTAACCTTGATTGTAATGCAATTCAATCTTAATAAAATTTAGTAGCTCGGTAGTGGGATTTGAAAGTGGATGTAGGCCTGAGTGCCGAACAACTACAACAACAAACAGCCTTATCCCAACTATTTGGGGTCGACTACATGAATCCTGTTCTACCATTCCACCTGAGTGTCGAGCCACTACAAAAATTGTGTTGTGTGTTTGCTTGTGGTGTGAATTGTCTCTTCTCTCTATCTTTACATGACATGTTTAATATCTTACATATAATCTTTCATCTATGCTATCACTTAGGAATTTAAATTAATTGAAAGAATTTAAATTAAGAATTGCCATCAAATAGCACTTGTAATACTTGAACTATATATTGGTGTGTAGTAAATTCTAAGAATTACAATAATATCTAAGTTGGAATTTTAAGTGGGGATTAATTAAAATAATTTTTAGAAATCCTATTTACCCCCTTTAGGATAAAACCAGACTTTCATCGTTTAGAGACTCTACCTAACTTAGTGATGAAGGGTGTGAATTCTTCTAATTCTTCTTATGTCAATTTGGGATCTGCTACCTCCCCAACTAGATAGCCCAAAGGGACTCTGTTTAGCAATTACTGTATCCTGGTGGGTGGGGATGTTGATGACTTGGTAGGGGGATAAAAGGTTGGTGAGTTGTGAATACAATGATTGTGGTGGAATGATATTAGGGGATGAAAATGGGTCATAGCTTGTTGAACCTTCCTCGTACATCTCTATGTCGGGAGAAAGGACTGTTACTAGGCTAGGCTATCTAGGGCTACATCCCATATATGTGCGAGCGGATGCTTGTATTCAAGAGGGTGAATAAGAAAAGGGGAGTATTCATTCAAGTTAGATACTTGGTTAGTATCACGTAAGAAAATGGTCTTTTTTGGTTTTGAAATCTTGGTGATGAAGCTGGAGGGATTGAACTGAGTGCTAGTGAGACTGACCATATTGACTTCTTTAGGTGGTTAGTTGGGGAGTGGATTCCAAATGATGTTTGAATTTGGTGGAGGATTTGTGGGTGTAAGTTCAAACGATACCTTACCCTCATCAATCAGGTCTTGTATGTCATGTCTCAAATCGAAAAACTTGTCGATGGTGTGCCTTGGGGATTGGTGTTATTTATAGTGTTCCAGTAGATTGTAGCGGTAGGACTAGGGATAAGGTGGGGGTCTCATGTCCCACAACTGTAACAACCTCTTTTTGACAAGGTATTCCATTATATACTTGTAAGAATACGACTATGGGGTGAACTTTTTCTTTTTCTTTTTTTCTTCAGGCTCACCCAGGTATCTTAGCTAGTAAAACTATTGTATCTATGGAGGAACAATGTTCACGGCTAAAGGGTAGCTCTGAGTCTGCTATGGCAGAGGTAAAACATGATCACTATTTTGACTAGGCCGAGGAACCTTAATGGCTTGGACCATACTAGCCTCTGGTTGGGTGATGGCTGCCTTCTTTAGCACTTGTCTAGTGGAACTAAAGGGAGTAAGGAGTGCATCCTGTATAATTCCTGCCCTGATGGCCAACTCAACCTTTATGGCTTGAATAACGGTTTTGTCAGTAGCCAAATTTTAACTCGGGTTATGTGATAGCATAAGGACAGCATAACAACATTTAGGCATCAAGACTTTAAGCACCCTTGGCTTAGGAAGAGTAAAACTAGACTCTAGGAGGCTAAGCATTCCCAAAGAGATCTCCCTAGATGCTCTAGCCACGAATGAACCAGTTAAAGCACCCTATTACAGCCCAAAATGCACTATTTCAGGATAAACCCTAATCTATCATAAAAACATCAACAGGACTTTGAGGGTCCACATTTAAGAACCCCATCCATGTCATCAATAAGTTTTTCACCTCTTACATCTTGTAAGCCTTTCTCCAGCAAAGCATCATAGATGAAAAAATTACCATTTCATCTTTTTCCCTTCAAAGACTCAATACTCATTATCTACCATCCAGATCACCAAAATTTCTTTTGCCTACATAATCCTTCTTGTCATGAAGTATCACAAGTGAAGAATTCTCATTTTCACATTTTTTTTACCAGTAGGAGGAAAATTACCATTTTACCCTTTTCACATAAGAGAATCTATCGCTAGACCCTCAAAGGACCCCTGAAGCCTCTCCCATTGTCTGAATGGTGTAATTTCAAATCTTATATATCCTTGAGCCTCTCTACTTTAAGGAACTCATCACAAATCAAACGCTGCTTGAGAACAGCAATAGCCAATTTCTCAATCTATGATAACCCTGACTAAGAAATGACCCTTGCAAAAGTTCTCAGAGATTCATCCAACCTCCGAATCTAGAAAGATTAGTTGCCGTATCTCAGCACTGGTCTTATCTTCAATTATCTAAGTCTGAGAAGAGAATTTCAAAAACTCAAACCTCTGTGAAACCTCAAATCTTCCTTAAGAGATCAAAAAGTTGTTTTACCTTTTTTTCTCTTATGGAGCTAGAATATTCTCTAGACCTCCAAATCAGAATCAGTTAGTGTCCATCTCTCCAAAATCGCGACGCCTTCAAAAATATTTCTAAGGAGCAAGAACTTTCGTAAAACTTATCTACCAAGATTCCCTCAAATACTCCAAAAAACGTAATAAATTAGGTCTAAAAATCAGGTACTCAACCATTTTTCGAGAGTTCATCTGAAATCAGAAATTCAGTTAATTAGTGACCACTCCACTATAAATTCAAATCCTCAAGAATATTAGATTCATACTAATTTATAGAAAATCTATGGCCTAGGCAATCAATTCTGCCCAAACCCAGAAAAAAATACTTTTCATCTGTATTTGGCACACGGAAGGCCCTTAAAAATTCTCCCAAACTCGGAATGCAAGAAAGTTAGGCTCATTTTCTCAGTTCCATACCAGTCCTCAAAAAAGCATTTCACCAACTTTTAGTTTAGAAAATGTTCGGTAATTCAATTCCACTCAACTTTAGCAGCTACAGAAACCTAATTTCTCTAAGTGACCCTACTTCGAAACTCTCTCGGCAACTGCTCGGGAACCTGATAGCCAATCTATCAACTCATGTGTCTCAAGGACTCCTCAAGCTTCAAATCCCAAAATATGGCCCGTGATGGCATTTTGAAGAAGAAACAACAGCATTCCCTGTCGAATATTGCCTAAACATGTAAAAAATAGTTTTTGACCCAGTTTCCTACTCAAGTACCATAATCCCGCGAAGTTAGAGGCTATGACTCACCTGGACCCGGGGTCATCTATCCCTGGGTGATTCTCAAATCAATTTTAAAATATTTCCCTTTTAGAATGCATATGAGAGCTTTTCAAGTAAAAAAACACTGATTTCACCACTTGCCCTTTTCGTAATTTGGTTCTAATTGGGCCAACGCTACTGAAGCATCTGTGACCTCTAAAATGGCACTGACTAGACCAAATTTTGAGCTCAAGAGTCCACGAGGAGTGACAGCATAGAGAGGGTTCTAAAAATCAGAAGAATCATTACGTATTAAATGACCTAAAGCTAAAGATATTTAGCATTAAATGCATTTACACCTTAAGGCCATTTTTGACAACCCTTGGATTAGCATCTCCCCATCTGATTTTTCACCCTTCTCCCTTGGATCTACACCTTGGATTTCAAATCCCTAGAGAACCCATCACATGCCTCCAATTGGCATCTCCATGCTCTCCCCTTTAAAATTGCAACTAATGCGATGTTTCCAAAAAGCATCTCCCATGTCTCCCTTCCACCTTACCTATACATGACCATTAGCACACCCCTAATCTCACCCTCCATTCAACTAGCACAAATCAGATCTACCCCTCCATCTAGCCACCTCATCTATCCATGCCCCTAAGCACAAAACCATCCCAAGCCTCCACCTAGATTTTATCCTAGCCCTCCACCTTATTTTAGATAAGCATCATCTCCACCCTCCACCTAGCAACCCCTAGATTGAATCCTAGCCATCAACTACACCACATTTGGGGCTATAAATAGCCCCAAAGTTGTGCAGCCCTAGGTTGGCAAACATAAACCCTAAAAACCCTAAGGCAAAAGAGGAAGAAGAAGAAAAAAATGAAGAATTTGGCAAGCCCTAGGTCACTTGGACCCAAGGTAAGCCTAAACCTTGATCTAGCTACTCCCCCATGTGATCTTATATCAATTTTATATGTTGTTATGCTTTCCAATTCATCTTAGAGCACTGCTCCAATTCAAATTACACAGTAAAGGCTCAACAGCCTCTACTTGCTTCTATTTTAAACCTGTTTTAATGCTGATTTTCTTGTGAATTTTGTAGAGGGATATTTGAGCCCAAATATTAAATATGTTAGACTAGACATGTATGCTAGATACTGTATTTAAATTTGTGATTTTAGGAGTTGCGGAAAGCCTCGAGATGGCCCTCCAAATAGAACCTAAAAACTGGGTCTTTTAAGACCTAATTTAGTGAAATATTGTGATTTTTTGTTTGAATTTTGTATGCTTGATCCAAAGATCAAATTTTTATATGATGTTCATATATATGTTTTCTACTTTCCTGATTAATTTTGTAATTTTTCTAAAACCCTATAGGTTCCAAAATCGAGAAATCCAACTATTGGATTTTCTCCCAGTAACTAACACCTGATTTTTATGGAATTAAAAATTAGACATTGAACAAATAGGCATCAAGAGAAAAATCAGGCGTTGAGATCTAGGACCCACCCTCGGGAGCCTTGATTCTTCTCCAGGCTTGTCCAATGGCGAACATAGCCTTTGAAGTTTAATCTTATGCATGTACACCTCTGTGGGCCCTTATTTCTTTCCTAACACCTGAATTTAATTTTAGGCGTTGGAGTGAATTTCAGGCATTAAGCCTAGGTTTAAAAGCCATATTTTTCAAAATTTATTTAAATGGTGTGTGTCCTAGGTGTAGTGTAAAGACCAAAGAGAAACCCTACTCCTTTGGGCCCACTTTTATGGCCCAAAAACCTAAATTAGTTGCTTGTTTCAACACCCAATGCCTGAATTTCCCCTGAATTAAATTCAAGAATTGAACATTTAGGCGTCAGACCAAAAAATAAGCATTAGGCCTATAACAGATGACCAAGTGGTTTACTTTAGGATATCATATCTCCACGTGGCCTGAAGCCAGTATCCCTAGGGTTACACAGTGCAATAGTAGGAAACTTCCCTTAACCCATAACCATGGGTCCCATAGCACTGGGACCCACCAAACTATCCCAAAAGATTACACAAAGATGTTGATCTGATCAGCTCCCCTAACACTTGAATTTCACCCTGAATTAAATTTCAGGCATTGGAAAATCAGGGGTTAAACCCATAAGATAGAAAATTAACTTCTCTCCCTTTCTCTGCTTTCTGTTAGGCTTAACACCTAACCCTAAAGAACCAACCAGTGAACAATTTTGAAGGGTCCAACATCCCTCTAAAGACCCACACATGAGGGGTCTCCTGCAATTAGGATAGGACAACACTAAGGACAGTTTATGGACTTTTTAGAAACCAACACTTGATTTTCACCCTGAATTAAATTTAGGCGTTGGAAAATTAGGCATTAGGGGTAAAATTAGGCACTAAGTATGAGAAAAATCATTTAAGCTTTTAATTTAGTATTCACAAAGCATGGGCATTGGCATAGACTAAAATTTTTATGAATCGGAGAAGCTACCCGAAAAAGGCAAGTACTTAGGGTGCTTAACACCTTTCTAAAGTGGAACTAAACAACTTATCCTCAATCTTAGGAACATAGACCAATGTTAGGAGTTAAACTCCTAGATCCTCGAGTCTAGACCTTTCCTCTTCCCCAAAGAGGTGAACCAACGTCCAACTCTATCGGTGAAACCCCAAGTTGGCGACTCCAAACAAAGCCCAACCCTTGCACAAAAGGGGGTTGGTGACCAACCGAGGGCGAAGTGGGCACCCCCTCCCGATGTCCACAAAATGGCGACTCCTCTGGGTACATGTTTAATCTCCAAATGTACAAGTTTTAATTTATGTCAAAGACTTGCTTTTACATGTCTAATTGTTTTTTTATATGTCTATCCACTTTCTCACATGTTTACTTACTTTCTCACATGCCTAGTTGCTTTGAATTAGACTTTGGTCACTTCATTAATTAGTTAGGATAACACTTCATCTTAAACAATCATTCCAAATTTTCCATGCATAGGATAGAAAACATGTTCACATAGCTTTAGGGCTGCTTAAATTAGTTAGTAGGATCAAATTCACATCCGAACAACTTATATGCAACACATCTCTGTTATTTTATACTTTGCACAAAATGAATCCGATGACACAACATTGCACCAATACATCACTCTCATAAGCTCTTATCTAGGTCATTACCCACCAATGGACCGACATTGGATCACCACATAGGATGGGAACAACGCCTGAGCAGTTGCTGCTATGTTAGTGTAACCATTTCGAGTTACCCAAGCTAGTTACCACTCTATGATCCAATCTTTTTGGAGGTGTTTCAATGGTACACTCATCTTTTAGAATCTCAAAAGGCATGCATACTTGGTCATTTTCAGGTTAGAGTTATTTAGTCAATACTCAATAGCTTAGAGGTCTAGCTTTAGATTTGTTTGCCGTGATTTTGATTGTTTGCTTACATGATTGATTAAAGAAGGAACTAGGAATTCATGTCCAACTTTATAAAATTAGTCCAAATTATTTTTTAGATAATTAGGTCTAGATTTTACCTTCTTATTTAAATTTGAATATCTCTCACCCCTTTTACATAATATATCTAACACGATGGCATAGATTGCGTAAACATCCCACAAATAGAACCACAAGTAAACCAAACCATAAATGAACAAGGAAAATGAATAAATAAAAGTTACCCTTAAGTAATGAAAGTATGTAACCAATCTGAGTTCAACATCATTTCAAGCAAACATAAATGAAAAGGAACCTCAAAATATGTCTAAAGCCACCTAAGGTTAACATATACAACCCATCAAACCTAAAAAAATGTTTAATTACACCTCCCAATGAATAAAGAAGAGATAAACAAAAAAAAAGAAGTCCAATCCTCTAATCACTCATTGGAATTGCTACCTACATAATCCAATATTCCCTTCTTAGCCCTTTTCTTCCCCTTCCTAGAGTATGAGTAGCCTTCTCAGAGTCAAACTCTAGCCTCACATTGGAGCACGACAGCACCACGTACCCTTGAAGCACTCTGCCTAGCCCTAAGAGGACTATCATTAATCTATAGAGGAGCCACCTCCACTATATCACTAGGGACCAATGTTGTCTGCACCTCGGGCTCTCCATTGGTCTCACGCTCTCTCATAGTTTGCTCTTGATCAGTCTCGGGCTCCCCCATGGTCTGCTCTCCCCTGATTGCTTAACCTCAGGCTCAGTGGAAGGCATCTCAGTGTCCTCCATAGCATCTCCTGTATCCCCTGGAACAAGGATCTGTCTCTTCCAACATAAAATGAAATACACATGTTAGAGCTGTCTTAAAAGAAATGATTAAAAGAAATCAAATTGTTTTGTGTCTTTACCTCCTCTACCTCTGCTCTATGGCTTCCCTTCAAGGTCGTGACCTCAGTTAAGTGAGTCTAATGCTTCTACCCCACCAAGGTAAAGCACCTAGCTAACTTTCGGAGGGCACTAAGGTACACCTCCCTGGAAATCAGTATAAGTACACAAATCTTTGTCAAAAAATGCATAAGTTTTCAAACTTAATTACCTAAACAAGTTAAACCATACTTGAGTCCTTACATCAGGAGGCACTTAACCCTCAAGGAGGTCGGCCTCTGGCAAGGGCTCCTTAGTGACCCCACCCTCAAGATCAACTACAGGCACTACCTTGGGTATCATGCCTATCAAGTCTAGCTCTGTGGGGGGAACCCTCCTCTTCCTCTCTTTCTAGGTAGGAGGTGTTAGCTCCTCTACTGGTTGTGCCTTTGCTGCCTATTAAAAGTCAAACAAGTCAAAGGTTTTCAAATAAAGAAAAAAGAAAAGTAATATAAACAAATGTTTTCAAAAATAAAATAAGCTCACTTGGGGCTCAATAGGGCCGCCCAAGGGCCCACAAGTCTAAGTGGCCCACCACTCACCATAATTCCTGGCCTAGTCCAAGAACACTGAGGCCTTGATGCCCTCCTCCCCTCTCTCAGTATCTCCCTCGGTGTCAATCACATGTGGAGGTGAGTATGGAACCACAATGTCCTCTACTCCTAACCCCACCTAGTGCCAACATCTCTCCTCGAGGTACATGGTAATCTCACCAAGGGCTACGAACAAGACCCTCTGACGAGACCAACCCCAAGCTGAGGTCTGGTCAAAGGTATCCTTTGCCCGTAAGCCCCAATGGGTCCATAGGCTTCATTTTACCTGCACAAGACACAATAGAAGTTAGACAATGATTTAAAAGAAAAAAATAAAATCAATTAATTAAACTAAAGTATTGTGTACTTACCTGGTCAGCTGTTAGAAGATTTAACTTTCGTCAAAAGGTTGAGATGGATTTTCGGGCCTTGTGGAAGGTGTGTGCCACCTTCCACCATGCAATGCAGGGGAAGGGAAATGTCTCCTCACCCCTCCACCTAGGAGCCAAAGAAGGGAAGTGCTCATAGCACTACACCTGAAAAAAAAAAAAGAACCAATACTATCAAAAGCAGATTTAAAGTAAATGAAGTAAAAAACAAAAATTAAAGAATGAGAATAAAATCATACCTCCCATAGGAAGCACAACCCCATGAAATCATGAGGGCTCTGCCCGGAAGAGATCTCGCTCATGTTGGCATACATCCACTCGAGGGCGAACTTACCCTAACTCCGTGTAGCCACAAGGTCTAGATTCTTTAAGGCCGACAGCCGATAGAAGTACACCCTATCACTCTTCCCACAAAAGATGGAGCAGGTCAGCATGTATATTAGGAAAGCTTAGGTAGAGAATGCGATATCCTAGGGTGAGCTCTGGTTGGTGGCCTATACGTAGTCATTCTCGATCCAAGAGATAAGGAGCCCCTTCATGCCCTTGTAGTACGTCACAGGTTGCGGCCCTATGGACCGAGCCACTAATGCCAGGTCAAAGTCATCCAAACTCAGCAGAGGCATGCCATCCATGGACAGCTCTGTCATCATGAAGAAATCAATGGGAGGCACCCTGATCTCACTCATCGGAAAATGGAAAGTGCATGTGATGGAGGACCACCTCTCCACAGGGGCCATCAGAAGTGCCATATTTGCTTGCAGCGGCAACAAGCTCAAGAAATGGCCAAAACCCATGGCCTTCACCTGGTCCTGAACATTAGAGCACATCCGCCCCCACAAGCCTAGAACCCTAAACCAAGAGCCATGGCACTCTACTCTCCTCCTAGCCTACAAAGGAAAACATGTTAAAATATGTTAGAATAATGTTTAGGAGCAAAAAGAATAAAAACGAATAAAAAAGAAGTAAAATAAAAATAAAAATTGACAAATTTGTCTCTTAGGCCTAATGCCTGATTTTTAGGCTGACGCCTGATTTTTCAATGCTTGTTTTATAAAACAAAGAAAAATCAGGCATTACGCCTGTAATTTAGAGCAGTGATTTTTAGGCATTGGAAAACCCAAAAATCACCAAATTTTTTTGTAGAAACCTATTCTAAATCATTCCTAAATCAAAATTAAAGCAATATAATTTCATTCAAATGATTTAAAACTGAAAAATACAATGCAATCTAAAGAAAAATGTAAAAACAAACAAAAACATGAAATAAAAAACAAAGCATTCAAAGAAAAAGAAAAATTAACAAAAGCATGGAAAAAACTCATGATCAAATCAAAAAACTTACCTCATCCGTGATGGGGTGCTTCCATAAAGCTTTCTCTTGCACCGAGAGAAGAGGGAAGTGGCAGCTTGATCCTCCTTGACTCATTATTGTCAAAGCAAAAAAGAAAAAGGAAGAGTTTTGTTTGAAAATTGAAAAGGAAGAAAAGGGAATATATGTGGGGACCTCTCCTCTCATTTATAACCAAAAACAGTAACTTAAAACACAAAAAGACAAAACAAAACCAATCGTGGATCATTTAAAGTTGTAACTGCTTTCAATTAAAAATTAGGCATTGAGGCAAAAAATTGGCGTTATGCTTAATTTTTCCAGAATGTTGTTTTCAACCATAAAATGATATTTCTAACCCTGTGTTTATGCTTATGCTTATGAACATGGCTCATAGAGTAATACAATTGGATGCGTACTTTACCATCTCTGCAAACTTCACAAATACCCTAATTTCCCTTCCCCTCGAAGAAAAGGAAATTTGGAAAAGTTATAGTCTGCTAGGGGCAACACTGGCCTTAGCCCAAATCAACCTAGATTGGCCACTAATAGAGGTAGTCATTTCCTTCTGGGACCTGACATCTATGGTTGTCCGCTTCAGAGAACAAGAACTTACCCCCACAATGGAGGAGCTCAGATCCTTCTTAGGCTGGGAACATTGTCTCAGCATTAGTGCCATAGTACCCACTCACAAGCCTAGTTACCTTAAAAGCTTCCATTCATTGGACATCTCCAAAGCCTCTCTGCCTAAGGAAGCTACAGGATAATACTTGCACTGCCCTTTGGACCATTTATTGGAAAAAAGTCAAGAACTACCACAATCCCATCATGTTCAGAGCATTCACTCTAGTTGTCTTAGGACAACTCTTGCTATCACATTAATGGCATCCTACTCAATGTTTTAGATCAGCATCTATAGAAGAAGATACTTGTAGCTATGATCATTTCAGAGACTATCTCTATTCTCTCATATTGTGCCCGACATCCCAAAGGTTGGTTATATGGTTATTCGGCTTTCTTACAAGCTTGGTTATGGGAACATCTATCCATCCTTGCATCTTTCCTGGTTTATGTACCATGAGATCTAACTCTAGCCAGATCCCTATCAAAAGTTGGCCCTTGCCAAACAAAGCAACTACATTGGGCTATCAGAAGCTACTAGCTGCCATGCATCCTAAACAAATTATTTGGCATGTCATGTGGCATAAGGCACGATACCCGCTTCTCGCTACCAAGGACAACACATACATGGTCATCATAGGAGTCCATCAAAGCACCCCCTATGTACCTATACGCCTTCTTAGACAATTGGCACTTAGGCAAGATCTCTTCAAATTCCCTGCAGTCTTCGAAGATATATGCAAACTTGATCACCGTACATCCAATCATACATAGTCTACATTAGCTATTTTATGGGATTGGTCACATACCGGAGTCTCAGGACATCCGTAGCTAGTATCTGCAAAAACACAGGCAATGACATTAGCATATGAGCATTGGCTTCTACATAAGCCTCCACTATAGCCGGCTATCCCTACACCCTCCACTTCTTCAAACAAGAGACTGTACACCGAACAAACATCCTCATCACATGTAGAGCCTTCTCACACTCAAGAAGAGTACAAGTAAGCACTGTCAGACTTAGTCAAGGAGCGGGCTTTACATGCCCAAACCAAGTTTGCCTTAGAAGTTGAGACACTTTTACGTATAAAGATTGAGGTCTCATGTGAATGTACCCAGCATTGGAATGAAACTCAAGCTGAACTCATTTACTCTATGAAAAATGAGCTCAATGATAGTAGGACTTTCCACAAAGATTTGGGACTCGAGATAAGGCATAACAATAGCATTGCCTTCGTACAGGATTAATGGATACAGTCATGGGTTCACAAGCTGAGAGAACAGATCTTCTATTTAGGTTACGAACTAGTGTCACCTCCACCACCTCCAGTGATGCCTGATATTTAGATGTCTCTTTATATTGCCTTTTTTATGTATCAAGGCAAGTACCCCCTCCTTTTGTAATCATTTCCAATATATATATATATATTGTACAAAGTTTTGTTTCTAAAAATATTTTAGTTAATTTAAAGGACATGAATTCACTTGTATGACATATGCACATGTGAAACACCTGGATATCAATTACAAATGAATGTAAAGAATGAATCTTGAAAATTAATAACAATGAACCCTTCTTTTCTTCCAACTCAGTTAAGCAAGCTGTAATTGCTCCCCTAAGGACTCAACTATAGAAGTAGAAGAAAGCATAATGTAGCAAAGCTATGGTCGACAAGTCAACACCTCCTCTAGTGACAAGCACTACACCTCTTACCCTCCCAGAGGTATCTATGGGACATCCACCTCCTGCTAGGACTAGCTTCAAAGATACCCTCTCAGATGGGTTTAAGTTAGAAGTGGAGCAATTAATGGGGGACTTCAAGTCCCGGCATGGTTGGACATCCATCCCCCAAACTGGTCAATCCTCTTCATCACCCCAAATCTCTTCATCATCACTTAGCCAACCCAACACCAGTGAGCAACCTCAAATTCCCACACTCTCTGAATTTGAGAAGTCAATGTTTGAGTATTTGATGAAGCAAGGAGGGCCTTATGGCCAAAGAACAACATCTGAGCCACCACCTCTTAACACTGCTAAGCAGACTCTACCGCATGGCCAGTTATACACACAGGGCCCCACCTATGTCATAGCCCCACTCCAAGCCACAACTACAAACATGCAGCCAGAGCACCGGGCCACCTTCGACCTAGAAGAGTAGTATGGGCCATCAACATCAAGCAGAGAGAGAAAGGAGAGTATCATCCCTCTAAAAGATGAGACCAGTACATAGATAGCCAAGCTTGCAACAGAGCTAAAATTGATGAAAGGAGGACAGTTCCCCATCTTCATGGACTTCAAGGATCTTTGCATCCATCCTGGAGGTGTGTTGTGCTACCACCAAACTTCCAAATGCCAAATGTTGAAAAATATGATGGTACCACCTGCCCTAAGATGCATCTCCGCATATATTGCAATGTTATGCTCTAGAGGGGACATGATGAGTGGATCCTAATCTAGATGTTTGGCTAGAGCCTAGAGAAGAATACAAGGAAATGGCTAGTAAGCCAAAAGAAAAGTAACATTAGTACATGAAGGGCCTTGACACGGTCATTCCTTAATCATTACAAGTTTAACCTTGAGATGCTCCTAACCCGGGAAGAGATTGAAGGAATGAGACCTATCATGTTAGAAAGTATCAGGGAATTTGCCTATAGATGGAGATTGAAGACCTCTAATCTAAAACACCCTATGTCCAAGGAGGACATGATATCTACTTTCATGAGAACATTGGGTCTTACCTACCAGCTGATGCTCTTAACCGCATCATAAAGTAACTTCACCGAAGTTACCGATAAAGCTACAAAGGTAAAGTTGGCTATCAAGGTAGGTTTAGTATATGATGCATCACTCACCCTTGCTAGTTCCTTCAAAATCGTGCCAAAGAAGGTAGGTGCCACCCGGCTAGAAGCAAATCTTGTGCAAGCTATTAAGGTTCCTCGACCCAATCAGAACAGTGGTCATGTTCTACCTCCACCTCAACTGACCCTAAATTATCCAGTAGCTATGAACATCATTCTTCTATGGCAGTTGTACCAACCTTGATAAGCAGGTGTGCCCGAAGAAGAAAGGAAGAGAAAATTCACCCCACTACCCTACTCCTACAAATACATTATGGAGTACCTCATCAAGAAGAAGTTGTTGCAGCTGATTGATCCAAGACCTCCACCTTACCCTCTACCCTACAACAACAATGCCAGAGTATGAAGGCCACGAGTCATCACATTCTCAGAGGACAAGATCCCTAAGGGTGACACCATGCACAACAGAGCCATCTACATCACAGCACACCACTCTGACATGTGTATTCCCCTCATCCTAGTAGACAATGGGTTTGCTTTGAATATCTTCACCAAGGATACACTGAATACGTTGGGAGCTCCCTCAAATTGTGTGAAACCCAACCCCTATGATATAAGAACCTTCAACAACTCAATCAGTCATGACTAAGGAGAAGTGTTCATTCTCCTAGTGATAGAAGGGAGAATGTTCCAAGTTTAGTTTCAAGTATTGAGCATACCATCCTCCTTCACAATGTTGTTGGAAAGACCATGGATTCATCAGGCGGGTGCCATTCCATCCACTATTCACTAGAAAGTCAAATTCATCATCAATGATGAAATCATTACAGTGCTAATAGATACAGACGTCATCACAATGATAGGCTAGAAGATACTGGGAGTCTGAAACTTATAAGCTCCAAACACATTCAACTCATGCCAAATTGAGGTTATGCACACAGAGAAAGAGGTAGCAGAGCTAAAGAGGAAGGCTGAAATACTGTCGCCTAAGTTTGACATAATCGCCAGAATGATGTTCGATCCAAACAAAGGCCTAGGAAAACACTCCTAAGGAAGAAAGAACCCTATCAAAGCCATCAAAGTACCATACAAGGCAAACCTAGGGTTCAAACCTCTTATCAAACATCAATTCAAGAAGAAGAAGAAGAAAGCTGACTGCATGATCGTACAATATTTTGTACCTACATTTGAATTAGTATCACCTTGCCAACTGAATCACTAGCTCAAACAGAACCACCCAAGCTTAACCAAGAACATGTATTGATAGAATTCATCATCATTCCCCCTCTAATCACCAGTCAACACTCTACCTACCATCTCAAGGCTGCTCCTCATATCCACTTGTTTAGCATTAAGCCATCATTCCTTGAGGTCGGGGAAAAGTCAACCCCCAATACTTCAGAACATAGGGAGGACAACCTAACTCCTCTAAGTCTACTCTCTCTCCTAGGCGATGTCATGGAAGAGTTGCAATTAGTTATTTTGAGTACAGATCTAGACTTAGAAGAGCTTGACCCTAACCAGGTCAACATGCTAGAAAGATGGCTACCCATGGAAGCCACAAAGCAAATCTGACAAGCCAACTCCGTAGCAACGGAGGACTAGGACCAGGTGATGGATTGAATGATTGATAAAGAAAGCCAGGAGAAGCCAAAATCACTCCACTCTTATTAATATTTTTGAAAGCTTTTAGTATTCTCTTTTCACCATTTTGTAATAAGAACTACATAGACTTCATCCCTAATGACTCATGAATTATCAAAGCATTTGACCAATGCACCTGTAAGGGGTACGTAGGCAACCTGAAACACAACTTCAGGCCCAGTCATTTTTGAAAAAATCTTTTTTTGCTTTCTTTACCCTTATAGTTAAAGAACTATGTGTGGCTTGATCTTGATAGACCAATGTTTTCAAAAGCACTTATGCTTAAAAGTCAATTATGTAAGCAACCTGAGAAGTAACTTCAGGCTCAGCTGGTTTTCAATAAATATATATATAAATTTGGTCCACCCTAAGACCAGAACTATGTGTCACTTGATCCCATTTGAATAAGCTTTTCCAACCTTGAAATCAATGCAAACATCAGGTGTGTAGGCAACTTGGAGCCTGATTCAAAGTCTTGTTGCTCTTCTCGAGTATAAAATGATGAAGAAATAATGCCAAAAGAGGTGATCGAGGCCTTTGAGTTCCAAGAAAAATGAACCTTACATCGGTAGATGACCTCTAAAAGATCAATCTTGGGTTAGAAACCATGCCTAAAGTTGTGAAAATTGGGACCCCATCACTTAAGATCTGGGGCATGCCCTGTTAAATTTACTCTGAGAGTACATAGACATCTTTGCATGGACCTATGCAAACATACCTGGTCTAGACACAAGTCTTGTCATCCATTAGCTTCCCACTAACCCAGATATTCATCCCATCAAGCAAAAGCCTAGGCGTCAATAACTAGAATGGTCCCTAGCCCTCAAAGAAGAAATCTAAAAATAGCTAGACGCAAGCTTCTTTTTGTTTATCAAATATCCCTAATAGTTAGCCAACATCGTCCCTATGCCTAAAAAAGACGTCAAAGTCCGAATGTGCATAGATTACAAAGACCTGAATAAAGCTAG
>JAOXJP010243444.1:0-22916 GCA_025762735.1 Platanus orientalis | reverse complement strand
CTACGAAAATTACTTAAATCAAATAAATGAAATACTTACTTGATTCGGATGATGAAAACTTCACTTAAGTAGATCAAAGCTAGTGTTAGACACTATGTCCTTAAGATAGATTCGTCCCTCGCACTGATGCTAACAATTAAGTAGGACGTCTATCTCTTAGGATACAATGATCTTCACACACAAAGATAGCACTACGATCTGTGTCTGGCAAACCAACTCGTGCTGTACTTTCTCTCTCACACTAACAGTAACACTAATGCACTATAAAACACTAAACCATTAACCGAATTTTTTTTAATTAATGAAATGTATGAAGGACCTCTTATTTATAAATTTTTTTGTGTCTGTTTGGAATGGGTGTAGGGACACAACCTTTGATTCCATACAGTCATCAATGACCAATAGTTGTAATCTAATAACCACCTACACATCTGTATGGAAAGGACATCTGTGAAAGGGAATGATTTAATAGACACCTACATGTGTGTTTATTCAGCTCAATAGTTTCTAAATAGAATAGTTGTAAAACCTATTCGAATAGTCACACCCCCACAATGGCAAAACTGATAAAAACCTGTTCAAAAGGACATGTCCCTAGTCGATTTTGATAGAATGCAAAAAGAAAATTATAAATAAAAATTATATTTATTTATTTTTCTTATTGACCCAACTCAGCCCAATTCGGTTCGACACACGTGTGTGTGTTAAATATACGCTCGACCCATGTTGGCTAGGTCCTCCCCCATCCACAAAATAGCGGTGCCCCTTGAGGCCCAAACTTATGTTCACCATTAGTGTTTATAAACACACATAAATTTCTGAGCTAGTCCATGTGGGACTATTCAAATTTCACATTTTTACCAGTTTTACCAGTGATCAACTTGGCACTTTTGAAATCAATTTTTCATTCACTCATTGATGGTTTTGAGCATCCAATCATATAAAGTTGTTCTCCTCATTGAGGTGAACACAAACCCATGTGGACCCACCTTAAATGACATCTGGGTCCCACTTTTATTTTGGCTCAAACATAGCCACCCGATCAGATTTTACATAGAAATCTAGGTGTTTTTCAAAACTGTTTCCAACATGTTCTTCTCTTCTATAAAGTGGAAGGTCCATCGACTTTCTATAGACAATGCAAAATATCTCATTCAAGCTTTCAAGCTAAACCAAAATTTGCAAGTATGGTACTATTTTTTTTTTTTTTTAATATCAAAGGGCTAATACATTGATTCAATTACTCAAACAAGTTAGAATTACATACTAGTGCTTTCATGGTTGCAATGTGGGGAATTATACCCGTATCAGGGCCCATAAGAAAGTCGAAGACAAAGATACTCTCCAATGAACTGTCAAGAACCACTAGCCACCAATGGACATCATTCGAAACTATGACATATATTTGAAAAAAAAAACCAAGCATTACCATGTGGTCGATTAAGACATTCGAATGTATAACCTAGGTTAAACGCGTATTTACCAAATCACATTCAATGATTTTTTATCCAATCCTTTCTCATTGGAAGGGATGTCCAATCCTTGATGAGTCAATGTCCATCCCTTCCATCCAACACATGGTCTACGCTTATGGTGCATTAACAACATGTTACCTACAATTACATTTTGATAACTCCATGAATAATTTTCTAATACTTACACATCATTTACCAAGATGAAAGATGGTAAGTACAAATGCCTGACACTACTAAAAGTTGTTATTTAGCTGTGGGCTTTGTTTTTGCACTATGGATGGGCCTATTAGAAAAAGGGATCTACTCATCATGGGGCTTAACCCATGATGACAATGAGTCGTCACTAGTCGTTTTTAAGATGTAATTGAACATCAATTTTTTTAAACAAATTGTTTTTATTTTAAAATTTATTTTGAAAATATCAAACTCATAATAAACTGGTCAACTCAGAGTTTTGGGTTAGTAGTTCGGTTATAGACTCAGGGTTAATGTCCAAATATATGGTGTATGTCAAGGTGTATCTAATTTTGGAAAACGTGTCTTGCATGTGTGAGTGAATTGCTCTACTCACTATTGTACATATGTGTATATGTAAAAAATAGACTTCCTAAGTTTATTGAACCATCCAAGTCATCTTCCTACATGCTACCTACTAATCTAAGATAAATAAATAAATAAAACTAAATAAGAAAATAAATAAGTAAAATAAAAATAAGTTAAAAGTACATACCTTTAGTTGTGTCTCCTCACAACCAATTAAAACATGAAGTGATTAGTACATAAAACATATACAAGACAAAATCATAAAATGCAGAGTCTATCATAAACATAATCAAAAGAAAAGAAGAGGAAAAAAAAACATAAGGGAGCATATATAAAATTGATCAATGTGGGGTGTTCAATTATGAGTATGCAGTAAAAAAAATAGTCACTACAAAGTTTTGACACTTAAGAAATCCACTAGCAGACAAAGACCAGATGTAGAATATGAAATCAGGACATGTCCCTACCCTTATCTTGGAATGAGCCATAAATACCAAGGTTGTATGCAAGACCCATATTTTTTTAATAGATTTAATCTCATTTTTAGAACAAGTGAAACCAATCACAACAAATGGACACAACCATTTATGCCTCAAATGCAGAAGTTTGAGATCCAAACGATGAATTGATATGGCTAATTCTATTAGCCAAGAGAAGTTTGTAAACAAATAAAAGGCCACTCACATCCACCAAATGACAAGTCTCAACAATAAGTTGTCCAATGGAGATTAAAAATAAATAAAAACTATGTCACCAAGACAGGTAGATAAGGTGTCGAAAATAAAGAGGTGGAAACGGAAGGGAAGAGACCAAGGTGCATGCTAGAGATGGTGAATTAGACTACATGTAGATGATTTTTATTTATTTTTGGTAAATAAAAGAAATTGATATGGTATCCAGGTAGCACTCTTTTTTTTGGTTTTGTCAATGTCAGTTGGATGTGAGAAAGATAGATAGATAGAGAGAGAGAGAGAGAGAGAGAGTATTTATGGAGTGCCTTAGGATAGAAAATTTGTGTTTTTTGTATGAAAATATAGAAGACGTTAGGTTCAAAAAAAAGATAAAATAAAAAAGATTGAGTGCGTTTTGGTATAATGTTTTAAGATTAAACTTTAGAAAAAGGGAAATAGTTTTTCTTATTAAAAAAGAGATACAATAAAAAAGAGTTCTAGCAAATGAACCCATGCAAAGTATCATTTTGAAAAAAGTTCAACATAATGGTTGTTATTTTAGGAATTTTAATTTTTACTGTGATGTAAAATACATATTAAATTAAAAGAAAAATATCAAAGAAATATATATACATATAATTCTTCATAATTTTATGAATTATAATAAAGAAATTATGTTCAAATAAAAACAATAGTAATTTTTTTTATAAAAATAAAGATAAATATAATCACTATTTGAAAACAATCAAAATAACAAAAGATGTCCATATAAAATGAAACAACTTCAAATTACTCAATTAACTCACGCAAAACCTTGGCAATTGAACATCTTTACAATAGTAAACAACATTTACAATTTCCTCTCATTCAATAAGAGCTAGATATAGTTTTTGGGCTCAAAATTCAATCAAGAGAATGCCTTCAATGATTTGTGTATTCATGTGTAACAGTAAACAAATTATACTAGAGAAATGATGTGAGTAAGGGAGGTGAAAAATTCCAACCGAATGGGAGAAGAAAAAAACGTGTAAGAAATTAATACAATTAATAGAGTGTTGAGAAAGGTGAGAGATTTTAGGAAAGAAATTAAAGTGAATTAAATTTTATTTAAAAAAAGAGAGAAAAAGGATAAGAAATAAGAGATTTATGATATTTGATTAATTATAGTGATAATATGAGGAAAGAGAGAGAATGGTGAATAAAAAATATAATTTAGGGAGAGAATTTAAAACATTTTTAGGGATATTAAAGAAAGATATTATGAAAATAAAATAATTTTTTTCTTTTATTGTAATATAGAAGGTACCTCTAAATTTAAATTAAAAATAATAATAAATAATAAATAATAATATTTAAAAATTGAATATAAGATTATATATATATAGGATACAGTAATTAATATGAAAAGAAGAGTATAATATACCAACCTACATTCAAACAATAAGCCCATAAATTTAATTTTTCAAAAAAAAAATCCAAAAACCTACATTCTATTGACAATATATAATAAAATAAAACTCAAATTAAAAGTTGGGCGATGTAGAGAAGGAGGGTGAAACATTTTAGGAGAGTGGAGGAGAAAAAAATGTATAGAAAATTAATACAATTAATAAAGTGTTGAGAGATGTGAAAAATTTTAAAATGAAAGTTAAAGTGACTTGAATTAAATTGGAAAAAGGAAAGAGAAATGATACATTTAAGATATAGAAGATTTAAGATGTTTAATTAATTCATAAGGATAATATAAGAAAGAAAGAGAAGGGTAAGTAAAGAATATCATTTATGAGGACAATTTGAAGAGAATATGGGAGAGAATTTGAAACGTTTTTAGGGTTATGAACAAAATATCTTAATGAAAATTAAAATATTTTCTTTATTTGATTGTGATATAGAATGCACCATTAAATTGAAATTAGAAAAATAAAAAAATAAAAATATAGAAAGATAAAATATTGGAAAAAGTAAATGAATGCGAACTTATGTTCAAATTCAATTAATGTTAGGAGCACTTATAGAAAGACGAAGCTGATATTCCTAAACAAATCTTTTAAATGATAAGCAACATCAAAATTGTATATAATGATATGTAACAACAGAATTTAAAATAAATATGGTAAGAAAAATTATAAGAACATTTTTAAAAGTTATTTAATTAACAGTATTAACACTTAAAATTTTGTTTAATAAGAAATTAAATGGAAGAGAGAATATACATGTGTGTGATAAGCATGTATAAGAAAGCAAAGGCCCACACATGTGTAGAGAAGCAATGAGGCTATCCACATCAAAATCCTTTATTTTAGTATATAATATAGATATAGATTAATGGGAGGGTTTTGCTAAGAAAGGGGTTAATAGAATTTTAGGGGATTAGATTGATTTAATTAGAAAGAAAATTTAGGAAATGAAATATAAGGAATGGTTTTAACGGGTGGCGAGAAAAATTGGAAAAAATATCTTGAGGGTTGGTTGAAATAAAGAGATAGAGAAGAGTAATCCGTGATCTCTCTCTATCCATTGGTCAATTTTTATTTTATTTTTTTTGGTAATAAGAAGGGGAGAGAGAGAAAGAGATGAATATAAAATCCTAAGTTCGAAGGTGCTTTCTTCTCTCCATCAAGGAAATAAAGGAAGAGAATGAGAAACTCGAATGCAAATGATTATTTCTAATGATATAATAAAAAAACTATAAAAAATATAGAGACTCACAACAAGTGCCTTGATATTTGACTGACAATAGTTTGTCCCTTCAATCTATGGAGTTTGTTACTTGAAAAGCGTAGCAATTGCTCTTCCACCTCGAAAACTTTCACTTGGTATCAATTGTTGTACCCAAGTAAATAGAACAATGTATTCCCAATGTTGTGGTGGTTGATCAACATGAGACTATATTTGAATAACATGAACTAATTTGTTGTGGTCGTTAATAACCTAAGGTTATCTTTGAATAGCTGAAATTGTGTTTATTTCTCTATCGAGGTGTTGCACGCGTTCCCTTGCTTCATTAACCATGATTTGTAATGTTGAACCAAAAGATAATGAAGAACATTCAAAAATAAATGTTGAATCAAAAGAAATAAAATCATCACAAAATTGGAAAACTTGCTCAAAGCAAAGGTAATTAGGGCATTAAGTATTTTTTTTAAAGATCAATAAATTTTTTAATTAATAGGAAAGAATTATTAGAAGAAAAATTTAGAAAGGGAGGATTTTTAATATGGAAGAAAAAGGGACATGGAATAAGAAGAGAGTTTCTAAGGGAGTTTTTTTTTCTTAAGATGGTAGAAGGGATATAGGAAGAAAATGAAAAAAAAAAAGAGAAAGAGGATATGATGTTTAAGATAAGAACTATTGAAGTCTATTATTTGAAATCTTTTGGAAATTGGAAATTAAGATATACGATTTGATTTTTAAGAGTACAGATACTGGTGGACATTACCTATCTCATGTAAATTGAGATAAAATAGGAAGAAGGAAAAGAAGGAAAGAATAAAGAGGTAGAAAAAATGAGGATAAGGGATAAATTTTTAGATAAGTGATTAATTAGTAATTAAAGAGATATAAATGAACAAATATATGAATTTTGTGAAAGTGAACACATTAGGAAAAATGGTGTATATGATAAATTTTAGGAAAAGTAATTAAGTTAATAATTAATTGAAATATTTAAAGTTATAAATTAATTTAAAAAATCAATGGGATTATACACATGGTACCTTGAAAATGCATAGGGAGTGTATAAGTTAAGAAATAGGGAACGATATCCCATGTACCACTTGTACCGTATACCACAAGACACAAGGAGGTTGGGGCCCATACATGTTTTCCATGGAAGGGTCCACCCCCTTTTGTCTTGTGGTACACGGTGCGAGTGGTATAGGAGATATGGCTCCAAGAAAAGGAGAAAGTGGGATAGAATTTTTCGGAAAGATAATTAAGTTTATAATTAAATAAATATCAAAGCAGTTTAGGGAAGTAAGATTTATGAAAGATAAATAACTAGTAGGAGATAAGAAAAGAAAACAAACATGGGCTAGTTATAAAAATATGTTGGAGGAATTTTAGGGGATACTCTAAAGGTAATAAGACAGAAAAACATGTGTGTGAAAAACATGTATAAGAACACAAAGAGGATATATATATATATATATATGCAGAGAGAGAGAGAGAGAGAGATGGCTAACCTTGGACCAATAATTTATGAAAATAAGACACCTGGTGGCCCAATTCATCCTAGTCTTATGGCCAAGCTTTAGGTTGAATTATGTTAGCAGATAATCATGGATAGGGATTCTCAAGTCTTCTAATGGATTTAGAAAAAACTTATTAGCACTAAAGTTTTAGATTATTATAACCTTACAAAATCCCCAAATTGGGTTTATATACTTCTTAATTTTTACTAAAATTTATATGCCCAACCGTCTAAATTACTTGTTGAGTTGTTATTTCCTTAAAATAGTATTGGGTCTTTGTGACATTGTTAGTTCACAAGCATTTTCCTTTGTATTAAAAAAATGACTAGGTACCCTCTAAAGTTTGTGGAATTAGTCTCCTACTAGTACGTTGTTATCACTGCCAAAATTAATTAATTACATGAAATGATATTGCTATAATAATTTTTTTGTATTATTGAAAAATAATATCATACATGCATTCCCTACATTATATGGTATCTTAGTTTTCCCCTGTACTTTTCTCAATGGTTGTAGATTGTTAAAACAATAGAAATCCGATATTATAAATGTTAATTATTTGCATATCCTATATCTTTCCAACAATATATTAAAGATTATCTTTCATTCCTGGTCTTCTGTTGTGTGATTAAACAATTCATACGATTTGAGTAAATGCACTTCTAACTCAATGAGATATTTGTTATTCTATGTATTTTTTCAACAAGAACATCATGCATATAAAGAGATATATTTATATATTCTTACCGTGTTATCATGTATATCAATCACATTCCATTGGTCTTCAATCCATTAAACTTGTGACCATTCAATTTCCATTGTCAAGTATCATATTATCATATATGTGTGTATAAATGTAGTAACACAATTATATAAGTAAAACCGTGTAGTAATTGACATCATAACATTGTCGTTTATAGATTTTACTCTTTGTCTATATTAAAAAACATTTTGCATTATCGCCATTAAGCTATGACCTAATTGCAAATCATAACAATGGCATGATTGGAGCATTATGACATATTTGAGACACATAATCACGACCTAGTCAATGAGTACTCAATGTCAATAGTCTTTTGTTTTGGACCTCATCTGAACCTATTAATGCATGTGATACAAGACATGTTGATAATGTCTAATGTAGTAACCATAAGATTATAGAAATATAAATATCCTGATGGGAGAATTTTAAGTTTTTAAAATCACCAAATTGGATACACTTGATGTCTCTCTTATGTAGCATACACACCTATCCAACGCTCCTTTAGATATATTTAATGCTGACGTCATAGGGAGTTGTGAGGTATGGAGCTGTCTTAAATTCAAACAAGTTGATAGTGGCCTCAACCAATGATGAGACAACCATTTTTTTTCTATTTTACACTTCAACATTCCCTTCATCGCTCCCACATCGAATGATTTATCTTATTACAATGAATGATAGATTGTATAATTTTTTTCTCCATAGTTGGCGATGATACGAGTTTGAGCTAAATATCATTTGATAAAAGTGTAAAGGTAATGCGACAATCATACGAAGTGGTATTCATTACTAGGTACATAGGCAAATTAAATTGATCACGTTTTGATCATATGCATCTTTGAGTGAAATAATGATATAATAAGAAACTTGATTTTAATTTCGTTGTCTACTGTTGTTAGTCATTTTTGGGTGGATCACATCTAAGATGCAATCAACTTCCCCATCATTCCTTGCTATGCTTATAACACAACAAAACCACATCAACATTGAACAAAGGGACCTATGACATTATCATGTCCAAAAACCAAAGACGAGTTGCGATGGGTATTTATAGGACACAGTTATTTGCATCTATAATTTACTTATTCAACTACATGTTTTCTAATTTATCGTAAATGTTGAATGTTATTGTGTTAGGTTGTTAAATAGTTGTTATAAATTTTTTATTATATTTTAGTTATTCACCGTAAAACCTATGTTTCTCTTGTATTATTTTCGCACTAGTTTGGAAATAAGAAAGTTGAATGGTTGATGACACTGTTTGTTGTGAGAAAATTTCTAAATGAGAATAAACCTCTAGACAAATGGTAGCTTTTTGTATTAATATATCGTAAGTGTCTACTTATCATGAAATGAATATGATGAATTGTGTATCATTTGGGGGTTGGGGATCATTGACAATCTAACTGGGCATATATTGAACTTATAAATTTATCAATGGTACACACAACTAGTTGATATAGGGTTCCAGACGTGTCATTTAAAACTTAAGCATCTTTTATTGTAATATAAACATTATCATATTGTAAATAATGTAGTTGTTAATAAACACAGAGATTAACACTATTTACCTGGAGTGACTATCTCAATCCTATTGAGAAATAATTGCTTTTCCTATATTATGTGTAATAATTGATTATTTAGCAAGTACATATATTTTTTACTTATTTCAGTAAACCATAAACATCATATTTTTCTTATTAACAAATTACCAAGAGCATATCAATTAACTTAGTAATAGATAGTACTACTCAGTCATTCATATCAATATATTGTGAAAATATAAGTTATACCTATGGACACAACATTAATTTAATGTGCATTAAGGATCTTATGAAGTTGTTAAAAATTATCTTAAACATTAAAACCAAAATTCCTTATATTTTTGTACAAAAAAGAACTTTTAAAGTACATAAATATAAGGTAAGTTGAAAAAAATTAGAATAAGATTCAAAATGATCCATGTCTTTGAGAATTCAATTTAAATCTATTATAATTAATACAAAAATCACAACAGTGTGATGTTAATAGTTTATTGTCTAGTTAATTGATATGATCCGCTCCCATATTACATGATTTATTTAATCAAAACCTTATGCTAGCCTTCAAATTATATAAAAATATTGTTATTATCTTGATAGGAACTAAACAATTCTTAAATGAGTTATATGGGTGATACAACTTGCAAACCAAAGGACAATGATCAATGGTTTTCATGTTGTATTTGTGATATACGAAGTACATAAGATGATATATTCATACAATTCATTTATTGAAGTAGAAAAATAATGATATGAACAATAAAAAAAACATGTTTATAAGGATAATCAGGGAGATACAACTCAACCACCAATACCTTCCACTAGCATTCAAGATAAACAACCTTCTAATGACTAATCACACCATGAGATGGAGGTGATGCATAGTCCTACGTCATTCAATGGGTTAAATGCAATAGATCATGTGTCTGATTACACGATAAATATGATTAATAATCAGAATGACAAAAAAAACTCAAACTAGAAAATCGTACAATGGGAAACAAGTGGCTTCTATAAGAAGCATCTTCGTAGTTCCTAATATCAAAGTGGTAGAAAATCACATTCCAAAAAATATCAACATAGTGTGAAGGTCAGTTCTAAGTTAAAATTTTGGATAGTCAAATGGTCTATGTCCCCCAATTCCAATAATTGAGAATAATTTTACTCTTTTACCTTTAAAATTCAACATAACTTATTGAGAGTGTTTTTCCAAATGATTTCATAACTTAGTGAAAGGTTTATCGGATGAGCAAAATAAGGATGTTCAAAGCATTGGAGTTGGCAAACTGTTGGAACTTAGATATATCAAGCTTAACTATACCATATACCAGTGGCTCATTGGTAGGGTAGACAATTTGGGTTACTAGTTTAATATAGGTACCAAATTTTTTTAAATCACTCTAAACAATATTGAAGTTGTGATGGGTTTAGCTGACGGAGGTAACGATGTGACAACCAAGGGTATGATGATAGAGGTACTAGACTTGAAAGAGATACACCAAAATATCTCGTTGAAAATGCTTGAGAAAATGATTTATGCATCTAAAGGAGGCGGTGACACATTTAAGGGTGAATTTGTACTTCTTACCTTGACATGTTTACTCTCCCGCACATCATCATCGAGGGCACCACCAAAGTTGTTACACCCATTTTTTGATGTTTAAAAGAACGTCAATTACAATTAGACAGCTTCCATTTTCACATGTCTATTTAAGCAACTAATGCAATCGAAAATAATTAACAAAAAGTTGTACATGTATGGATGCCTTTTTTATTTATATATGAGATATGTAATGTTTCTTCTACCCTTCAAAACAATCCATAATTTAATTGCTTGGAATATTGAAATCCTTAATCTTATGTCATGTAACTTCTTTTTTTTTTTTATCACATTAAAACATTGCAATTTTAATTATATGTCTTGTAGTTTCTATATTTGGATTAAATCGCACTACTATTGATGAATAAGCAACTACCTGTAGAGCCAAACCTTGGATTGCATCATGGGAAAAAAAGAAATGAACATGTTCGTGAACAATATTAAGTTGGTTGGAGGTGTTGATTTTACGCATGTAAGATTTTACTTGTACACATGTTAATCCTACTACTTCAAATTCGACAAATTTATTGTTAATTCAAATCATTGATTAGGTGTGCTAAAGGTTATGAATTGATGCAAGCTTGCTTGTAAGAACCAATTTATATGAAAGAAGATACGACAAAAGAGTTAGAAGTGTTGTTATCCTAACAACGTCCACATTTGAAATGCAGTCTATATGACAAATCAAGCATGAATGATTTCAATCCTAATATGCAGAGTTGGATGAACAAAATGAAAGAAATCATTATGGGCTTGAGAAAGGATGTAAACGATAATGATACCCATTTTGGAAGGGTGGAAGAGATAATCAATGATGTAAAGGAAACTATGTAACAATTTACTAAAGAGATTTAAGGTCATCATGAATTTGTTTGCACTTCACGAGATAATTTTGATGGTTAGGAGAATTAAACTGGGAAATAGAGCATTATTTCAAGCAATTTGACACTTTTATAGGTGTGTGCCATGACGAGTTGAAGAACATGCTCAAAGTGCTTATGGCTCAAACTGCAATGTCAAGGGTTAAAATGAATTCTATCTTTCAATTGTAGGAAACTCCACAACTATTGCACCACGATGGAAGCATAAAGATGAAACTTATTATGAATAGCTACATACAGTGGCCATTTAGGGCCAACATTCAAACCATTGATCAACAAATGGATGTAGATACATGCAAGGATACACTGCAAACATATATAAAGTTTGAATCACCAGAGGTAGAGATATTGTCCATAGTTGCAGGGGCGAACCCACCAGAAGAACCGATTACAAAATGTAACCATCAAATAAGGACTTAGGTTTTATCTTTAAATACACGAATACCTATATGTAAGAATGCATTGTACTTTATGTAGTGTTTGAATTCACATTTACCCAATGCCTTCCATGTGTCTAACTTTAAGTTATATGCTTATGAATTTAGAAATCCTCATAGAGGACCAAGCAAAGAAGAAGAAAACTTACCCCAACAACACTAGGACCATGACAATATAGGCAATAAAAAAAAACATTAATGGTAAGTTCAATTTGGCATTTTGAAAAAATGGCATTAGTGTGATTTAAATAATGAATGAGGACAACTGTAATTATGTCACATGTTACAATGTGGGAGATACTAATTCAATATTGTATACGAAGAAATAAAAACTTACCTTGAAATAATTAAAAAGGAGTTTACTAAACATGTGAACAAACAAAATGTATTATTGACAAGACAATATGTTTAATGTGTTATATCTTAAGATGTTCGTTTGGTGTGCTAAAATGAATTTTGATATTGGGTTAATAATATAAGACAATCCTTTAACTTGACTGTCCATGGTTTATTATGATATAACAGAGAGAAATCTAGAAGAAAAAACTTGTGCATGGGTTAAAGCAGAGAGTGACAGATGTATACATTAGTGATCGACATGGTGAATTCGGAGGGAAGGTGACTACTGATTGCAAATAAATAGAGACAACATTATATGATACAATTACTAATTAAATGAGTAAATTAGATTTTAAAGGATATCACGAGTTTCTATTCTTTTTCTTTTTTTATTTTTTTATTATTTAGTTCCACAACCATAGTTATTGGGAGATTCTCAATGACTTACTTAAGGATTGGCAAGTTGAAGCACAAGACCATGATAACTTCCCCGAGAAGTTCTAATAATTGAATGCTTACTTGTACTTCTAATTATATACCATTACACACCCATTATTGGGTGCATGACCGAACAATATATGTATGATCACCTTATATGCTATTGATTGCTTTAATGAATTGCTAATGAATAAGTAGCAAAGGAAGTTTGGGATCATTTCCCAGTATTACCTACCAATCATTGTGATGATAGGCATGACTACGTATACGAAACTGTTATAGTATTAACAAATTTTCACAATTGGATCTATAATGTTTATATTTGTCCCACCCAAGATAGGTGCTAGAGGTATGGAAAAGGAAATCACCTTCTAAATGTATTGCGACTTCATCGGTGATGGTGAAGTTACTTACAAACTCAATAAATAGAAAGCGATACTTAGATTGGGCCTTTCGTTGATTCCTTCCCTTTTTTATGGTTGAATGTAACTAACCATTGGAGAAACTTTTCATGTCTAATATATGCACCTGTTTCGGATATGGATCATTGGTAGCTTGTCATTTTCATCTAGCAATCAAAGCAATGGATTTATATAATTGATTCATTACATGGAGAGCCACATGGAATTAGAATGACTAAATGCAATGAAGATTGATGTTGGTACATAATCCAAATAAATAAAATGCATCATAGTAGGCACAAGTCTTTTTGCCATGACATTAAAAATTAAACTCCTAACTTACTTTAAATACATGTTGATATTATATAGATGTACTGTATCTATAAAATTCAAAGTTGACCAAATATGATGTTATTTCAATTATGATACACCATGGTAGCGAATTTGTGAGTGGTTGTTCAACAATCATAAATCAATTGTTTTATGCTTAAGAACTAGGGTGTTTTGATTTATTGATAAATGTTCATGGTGAAGTTTAACCATTTATGGTGTTTTTTTAGATTTGACTATGGTGTATTCTTGTTTAAAAATATGGAAACATGGAATGGGTCATACAATGAGCTATGTAGTTTGACACATTTTAAACACTAGTGGATTTTAAAATTATTTTTTGAGCCTTTATAATTGTCTTTGATATTTTAGGCTTACACAACACTGTCCATTTTGCTTCCACTAACAAGACCATATTTTGCAAATACGAAAAATAATTGTATGTGATCTAGTACTTAGTGAGTACAATGAGGATCATGATGCATTTCTTCATAAGAATAACATTTCTAACCAATGATCTAAGATGGGCATGCACTAGACATATGACATACACATTTGTGTTTGGGGGTAAAAACATAAGAGAAATGTAGTTGAACTGCTAAAGGATACGACTTATCTCCAAACACCCTTTAGTTGGGGAGAATAATTAGATATAGATGGAGGCTAAATAAGATTTATCTTATGGATAAACTAGTCTTATGGATACAAAAAATTATCTCCTGCTTAGGTTTCACATTGTACAACATATACACAAGGACTATAAATTTAATTATTAATGAATTCAATAAGTTATGTGTAAAGGAAGAAGAGTTTACCATCTAAGAGATGGTGTCTACATTTAAAGGGGATAAGAGCTAATCAAGAAAACAGGTAAGAACAAACAAGAGTTAGCGCAAAAAGGAATGAGTAAGCAGACCTGTGTATTTAATGAGTTATTTATACAATAAGGAATATGAGGGAAATGACCATTTTTCCACCAAAATAACAAAAATTTTATAACAACAGAATGTCATATCTTTACCATATCGTATGTTTTGGTTTTTCCTTCATTTTAAAAGAGGGAGAGGCTGGAGTTATACTCATTTTGTATAAAATTCAAAACCCATCCAAATTGTGTTGTATATTTCAATAACAAATTTTCCATTTCAGAATACATATTTTAGTGGTATAAGTGATTAAAGGACATTGTTCTCTTCAATATCTTAACGTAAGAACATTGTCTAGACAATGACAGAGGCTCTATGTTGCATTGATTTTATACAAATTTAGTCATGAGTTTGTGATTACTTTGCAGCGAAAGCCTAGACCAAAGTGCAGATGCTGGAGTTTGCCAACACTAAATTCTTTTTATAATATTACTGATGGAGCTTGCCGTTGAGGGAAGATCTGTTCAAAATAAAAACGGGTAAACTTACAACTTTATTATAAATCTTACCACAACTTTGGTGACTGACGAACTGCAGGATGCTTATACCAGAGCTCCGACAAACAACAAATGAATGTAGAAACAAAGTGATGGCATTGCTTCCACAGGGAATAAGAAGACGTGACTTGACTAAGGACCATTTGTCCATTGTCCTTGCATGCATTTCTTATAGGATGGGTGAATGATAAATAGGTAACGATCCACTCATGACATCTTAATTTATTTTACTTATCCAATTAAAAAGAGATACATTAAAATGGTCAATGGAGATATGTGAAGGCTCCGTTACTCCATTAAAATGGTCATGTGGTCCAATAGCGTGAGTGGAGCACTATAGTGTGCTTCTTATTTATATGACACATTTTAGAACACCACATAAAAAATGAAAGCCTTTTTTGTTGACCTTTTAAATATTAAAAAAACCAAAATTTAATAAAAGTAATACTATACCTTTGATGTGGACCAAGGCACTATAAATGTGGCCGATCACAATAGCATATCTAATTGATTGTTTGGATTTGCTTTGTCATCCTCCAAATGGTCATAATATGGTTAAATTATTAAAGAGACAATGACTCTTAAATCCATTGATCGAATAAGTAGATCATGGTGATCATACACAACATATTACATGTAAAAATTGTGAATCTAAAGAAAACTATCATAATCATTGTATAAATTATGAATGATTTATCATTTATTATTTTCATTTGAATTCTTTTGAACTATTTCCATGCATGAATTCTTTTGAATCATTTCCATGCATATATAAGAGAATATAGGATGTAATTTGATTACATTGAATTCTTTTCACGCATAAGAGAATAGGTGAGATATGATTATATTAGATTTTATAGGATTTGATTAAATTTCCAATTTGTATATTTAAATCCTATTTTAGGGTTTCTTATATGTACATAGAAAATCATCCCAAAAATCTTTTTTTTTCAATTATTTTTAGTTGTCTATTGAATATATGTAAACAATAAATCACAAAAGAACTAAAATAGATGCAAACAAAAAATCACTACACCTCTCCTTTGCTAGGAGGCAACTAGTATAAAAGGTTCAACTCACCAATAGTCCAGCAAAAGGTATATATAACACTTTCTGGTGTTACCCTTCCTACAAAACAAAAACAAAAGAATTAGACTGTATAAAAAATTCTTAAGGTCAATTTAGTAACACTAAAAGTTGTCGGCGATAAAAAATGTTCCATGTACTAAAAATCACAATGTAACACAAATCAATTGAGTACTTTTTTATTTTTTATTTTTTGGTAGGAAGAGTACTTATGATTTAACGAAAGATTAGACCTTAGATAGAATAGAATGACAGAACAAGATTCCTATAGTAAGAATAAGGCTTTGCTGAGTTGAAGTGAAGCAACGCAAAATACATGATATCACATAAACATATAAAAATTAAATTAAATTAAAAAATAAGTGAAATTTTGAGAGGAGGGGAGCTTGGGGCAAGGCACACCCGAACTTAAAAACCCCAGATAAAGCAAGCAAAATCATAGGCAAGTACAAGCAAGTGAGCTTGAATCTCACTACTCCAAGGCTCGTGTTGAAGGAAGCATATACTTTGCAACCAGTGATACCACGGAAATCCAAGTATCGCCCCACCTCCGCCACTCTCTCTCTCTCTCTCTCTCTGTGCAACTAGGTATGAATCTGTATTTTTGTTTTTATTTAGGTCTGCCAAACATGCATTGTTTTCTGTTATCCTGGACTGGAAATAAGATTCATCAAACATTGAAAGACCACTCCCAAAACCCTTCTTCCATCCCCTGTCTCTCTCGGTGAATGAATCCAATAAGTCAGGCCATTGCTTGTTTGAACTTTGAACCCTTTTTTTGTGCATGCATGCACTTTAATGATCTGAGCGCTGAACTTAACTAGAATCGTTAATGTTGCCATACCAGAATGGATTATCGTGCTTTACTTTACCCCAGTTGGCTAACTTTATTTCTATTATTCCAACTGAGTATGTTAGCCTCTCTAGGTCTATCAGTTTCCTTGAGCTACAAACCTAGTCTGCTTTAGAAGCAAGACTATGCAATAGTATACAACAACAACAACCAGCCTTATCTATTTAGGGTCGGCTACACGAATCCTCAATTTCGCCGTTCCACTCTATTTAGGCCCATATCTTCCGTTAAATTACAAGCTGCCATGTCCCTCTTGCTACATCAACTTATGTCAATTTTAGCCTTCCTCTAGTTCTTCTAGCACCTTCAACTTGTATCATCTCACTCGTCCTCACTAACACAGTCATTGGTCTTCGTGCAGTTGCACGTGATCAAACCATCTCAATCGACTTTCCATCATTTTATCACCTATCGGTGCTACACTAAAGCTCCAACAAATGGATTCATTCATAATTATATTCTTTCTAGTCTTGCTACTTGTCCATCTCAACATCCTCATTTCACTCATTTTATGTACGTGTTGTTTGTTGGATGCCCAACATTCTGCTACATACAACATGGCTGGTCTTATAGCTGTCTTATAAATCTTTTCGTTCAATTTTAGTGGTATTTGTTTATCACACAACACTCTAAAAGCACCTCTCCACTTCAACCATCCCATTCTAATTCTATGGGCAACATCATCTACAATATCTCCCTCTTTGTGCATGATCGAACCAAGATAATGAAAATGATCACTTTGAGGTATCTCTTGGTTATCAATTCTAACAATTCCCTCATTTCTACTTTTATTTTGGCTAAACTTGCATTCCATATATTCTGTTTTAGTCCAGCTCATCCTAAAACCATTTGATTCTAAAACATCCCTCCACAGTTCTAACTTGGCATTCACCCCCTCTCTAATTTCATCAATCAACACAACATCATCAACAAACAACATACACCATGACACCTCTTATTGTATACGCCTAGTCAACTCATCCACAACTAAGGCCAAGTTGTTACTTATTCTTAAAAAAAAGTTTACTACATATCTAGAGTTCAAGACCCTTTTATCATTTTTTGATATGTTTTTTAAGTTCTCTTGACTGGCCCTTTTCTATATAATAAATATAAGGACTTTTTGGTTCAAGTTGTGATTCCATGAGTCCCCCACCTCATGAGAGATTGCCTTTAACAACATCTACATTGAAACTAGTGGTGGGACCCCACTTTTAACTTATTTTAATTTGAATTGTTAGTGGTGCTCTGACATGAGGCTGGCTCATTGGATCTCTATCCTTTTGGCATAAAAAAAATTAGAGAACCTCACTTGCATGCTAGCATAGTTTTTGCCTACCAATCCCACTCACTCATATACTGTGGCACGTGACAAAAGGGACATGTGGAATTGGGCCTGTTAAAAAACCATTGGACTGGATCTTATATCTCTTGGATTGATAGAATAGACCAATTTTTGACCCTTTGAATGTGATTAAGATTCCAATTTGGTGCTTTTTGGAGATTGTCTACAATCGTATGGAGTACTAGCTATTCTATCAGTCCTTGAGATAAAAGATTTCAATCCAATGGTTTTGCATATAGATCCTTGGTTTATTCCATGCCCAATGATAGAAATGGTTAAGACCTATGAGTAGTGATTTTGTATGAATAGTACTTTTAAATTGGTCTGTAACCCATCTCTATTATGTGTTTGAGCATGATGACCGATTGACGTGCCACCTTATGTTTTTTTTTTGTTTGATAGGTAAACGTTAGTGATTAATTTATTAGTAGGTGAAGACGGGTTTTGAAGCCAGGTCTGTGGTACAACATCCACAGACTTTACCAACTTAACAAGTTGGCATCTTTACAAAATGAGACTATGTGAAACACCTTATGTTTCAATAGCTTGCTTTAGGGAAGTGCATACCATTACTTTAATTTATAATTGGATGTGAAAATTATAACGTCGGATATACCAGGGATACCTAATAAGTATATTAATTACTTAAAATCTACACAGGGTAGGGGAAGGTCTGGTTGAAGGTTGAAGTGGAGCCAAATTGAAAGTGAAGATGCTGATGGGGTTCGACAAGTGGGAAATCGATTATGTTCCTGACAAGCCACCAATTCCAACAAACCAACAATCCACTGGTAAGTAAAAAGGTCATTACCAGGTGCTGGTCCTGTAACTAAGGGGTAGTATTTCTTGTTTTCTATCTTTTTTTTATTTTAAATTATTTATTTCATGATGATGGTATCCTTGTACTGTGCAGTTGACGTTTTTGCTTCGGTGATCGAGCCAAAGCATGCCAACACTGTTGTTAGGTCATTCCCGCCACTCTCATTCGGCACTGTTGTTGTTGTATTTTACTTTTATTTTTTGAACATCAGATTTCTTACCTTAGTTTTATGGGTAATTAGATTGCTTGTCTGATGGATGAGGTTAATTAGTTTGTGTAAATGAATTTTGTAATTTTGATCAGGTGCTTAAGTCAAATTTCACCACTGGAGAATTTCCATCATGTGAAGCGGGTTTGGAAGAATTGTACTGAAGGAGGTATTTTTCTTCACATTTTGTTAATATTATCCCCCAGTTTCTCGATGCTCACACTTTCATTTTGGCTGGATCAATGTACACGAAATGTTATAATTCTAAGGTGCATTTGGCCCCAAACAAATCCAGTTTATCCTTATTCACTCATGGGAATGTAGAATTTCTTCTAGTTTCTAAATCATATGTACATGTCATAAGCTTACAAATTGTTGGAGAGACATTGATTTGAGTAGTTATAACCATGAGTTTGGAGCTTTCTTCATAATGTCTAGGTTCTTCTTTAATTCAGAAGTAATTTTCCTTATATTTTGCAGTAATGAGGATAAAGCTTCCATTTCCTAAATTCTAGTTTTGATGAGTGGGTTAAATTTTTATTTCAAACTCACAGTTGTATATGTTACGGGAAAATAAACTAAAAATGTTAAAATGGGGTCCTGGGAAATTGTAAATTTTTTGATTGGCAGTGATTACTTATTATTATTTTTTTTTATGAAAGAAAACTTTATTGCCAAAAAAGAGAAAGAGAGGGGGAACAAAACAAAGAGGATGAGGAATCCCCGGTGGAAAAAAGAAAAAGAAAGGAGCTGAACCCCAAGAAACCTACAAAAACACCCTCCAACCCTCAAGCCTCACATAATCCCAATAGAATTTTGTCAATCCCTAACAAAAGAACCACTAGGCAGTCCCTCATAACCTTTCCACCTTCTAGCCCAAAAAATGACCATATCTTTGACTCTCCTATATACTTAATAAGCCGGCTCTGCGGTACCTCTAAAGTCCCGATTATCCCTTTTGTTCCACACCGCCCAACACACCGCGGTAGACACAACTTTCCACAGTCTCTTACCAAAGTAGTTAAACGTCTTTAGCTTCCAACCTAGTAAGAGGTCCATCAAATTCCGGGGGGCTATAAAATTGACTCCAAAGTCCTTAACGATGCCACACCAAATTTCCCAAGCAAAGGAACAATGAATCAAAAAATGTGTCACCGATTCCGTGTCTCCACAGCAAAACAAACAAATGCTAGGCAAGTCAAGACTCTTCCTCCAAAGCATATCCATAGTTGAAATCTTAATCAAAACCACATTCCATAGGAAAAATTACACCTTGAGAGGGACAGCATTATACTATACCATACTCTAAGGCCCTGGCATGTCCGCAACATTTGCTACATGATGGTATGCTGCCTTTACCGTAAACTGTAAAGGCAGTGATTACTTGTTAAGAAAATGAGAAAGAAAAGGAAAGTAAATAAAAAAAACCCTAAGACAAACTTAGTAGGGCTTAAAGAGAACTGATGCAGCACAACACAAGATTTAAGCTCTGATACCAAAATTGATGCAGTACACAATAGAAGAGACCAAATTTGGTGCAACACAACCCCAAATTGTCAATCAATTAACTAAAGTAAACAAGGGTATAGCAGGGTCAAAATGGAATTCAATTAGGCTCAACATGGTTCAATCTGAGCATAATACAACAAGTTAAATATTAAGGACTTGTGGGTGCTTAGCTTAAGATAGGCTGACCTATTGGGTAAGGATGAAGACCTGAAACAACAGGGAATTGTAGGCTTGTGGGTGGGTAATCTGATTCAAAATAGTGCTCAAACAGTGGATAGGCAATAGGGTTAAACAGGGTCTGTAATCAGGGTACCAAAGGGGTTATAAAGGTTTGCCAAACAGGGTAAATCGGATTAGGGTAATATCTGCTAATGGTTTAAAACAGATCTTCAAATTGATGCCAAACAGAGACTGATTCATTCTGTTATAACAGTGGGTACTTTGGCAGCAACTTAGATTATATATGAGGGTTGGTATGGGTAGTCATAGTGATGCAACAACATTAGAGTTTCTGGATAAATCATACGCTATTTGGAAGCTCAAGATGAAGAAATCTCAAGGGAAGAAAGCTAATGGGAGATGCCCATGGTAGAAGAATGTTTAGGGTCTCTTAATTTTTTATTTTAATCATGTAATAAGGCTCTTTTACAGCCATAGAGTAGGGTTTATTAGTTGGTGGTATTTTAGGGGTATTTAGGAAAGTTGTTATTAATTTTAAGTCAAAAAAATAAAAGAGAATGAGTACTGGTCGTTTGATTAATGTAGGGGGTATTTTAGGGAGTTTGTGTCAAAAAATTTAAAAGGGTTTAAAACTCTATTGTTGTACATGATTTGAGTAGAAGAATTGAATGAGAAATTTGTTTTTTTGAAGCCCACGCGTGGAGCACTTCCTCTTATTTTTCTTCTTCTTCCCTTCGTTTTCTCCAAAGGTAATCATCCATCTCTTCTTCTATCTTCTTCCTTCTTCTTTCAATATTCTATCTCATCTGTTTGTTTCTTCTTCTCTATATTTCCTACCATCAAAATTTTCTGTGGCAGCACCTTACCCTCAACCTTTTTCTCAATAATACTCTGTACTCCCTTCTCTTTTAATCAAGCCCTTTCAACAAGGTGTTCATATCCCTTGTATGACCACCCTAGAGAGAGACTTTCTCTCTTTAGCCCTATCCATTATTACAAAGAGGGGTTGGCGGCTGAGGAGCTGGAGCAATTACAATTTGAATTTTTTTTGTTCATTGGAGCAAGAACCATGGGAGATCTCAGTACTTTTTGGGAGGTCATGGAGTCTTCTTTAAGGGGTACGTACATCTGGTTCAAAGCTTGACTGTACGTTAGTGTTTGATTAGTTCTTTAGAAGCCTATAAAAATTCTGTTACAGTGCCAGTACTTGGACATAATTGATTTCGTAGCTTGTGGATTATTATTAGGCTTCAATTTCATCAAGTTTTCAGTGGGGAATTGTTAATTGATAAACCACAACATATTTACTTTTTATTGGACTTTAGAGATAGCCAAATACCCATACCTTTTCTGGTTTTCTCGTTGAATTCTCCCATTAAAGCATCTTGCCTAAATACTTGTTTTTCTTGTTTACATAGCTAGAAACACCGGAATAGGGTGAAATTTGAAGAAGAGCATCCTTATAGTTTGTCCGAAGGATTCCCAAAAACCTGACATTTTCTGACACATCAGAAGGGGATTTTGGTAAATTTTCATTTTTGAAAAAATTACGAAAACTGCCACTGGAAATAATTTTCTGAATTGTTTATTAGGAGCAATTTATATATTATTGAGACTAGCTGCTAGTGTTTGTATATAAATTGCATTGGGTGCGGCATCACGTGGGGGTCTAAAACAAGTCTGGTTCAGCAATCTAACGAGGGTCCAAAACTGATAAATAGCACGGGTTGAACAGCAAGATTCCGGAACTGTTTAGCAGGGTTTTGGGTTAATTGGGTTGCAGATTTCTGGGGTATTAGTATCTCTGAGGCTCGAAGTTCTCGCAGGCATCTGTATACGGGAGATGTCCTGAATTTTATGGAATGTCTGTCTTAAGCTCC
>JAOXJP010243433.1:0-22917 GCA_025762735.1 Platanus orientalis | reverse complement strand
GGATTGAATTGTGCTTGTTGGCATGGATTACTGAGGTGGAAGGGGAGCATGGGAGATGCCTTTTGGGGCAATCCCATTAGTTGCAATCTTTAAGGGTATGACATGAGATGCTAAATTGAGGAGTGTGACAAGCTCTCTAGGGATTTGAAATTCAAGGTGAGGATCCAAGGGAGGATGATGAAAAATTAGATGGGAAGATGGTAATCCAAGGGTTGCCAAAAATGGCTTTAAGGTGTGAATGCATTTAATGCTAAATTTCTAAACTTTAGCTCATCTGATGACTAATGTTGTTTTTTGATTTTTTTGAACCTTCTCTCTGCCGTCACTCCTCGCGAGCTCTTGAGTTTGGAAGTTGGCCCAATCAGTGTCATTTTAAGAGGTCACAGATGCTCCGATCATGCTCGTCTAGTCAGAACAAAATTATGAAAAGGGTAAGGGGTGAAATCATGATTTTATGACCTGAAAAGCTCTTAGATGCATTTTGAAAGGGCAAGATGGTAAAATTTATTCAAGAATTCCCCAGGGATAGATGACCCCGGGTCCAGATGATTCACAGCTTCTAATTGTGGGAGATTACGGTACCTGAGCATGAAATTAGGTCAAAAACCATTTTTTGAGCGATTTGACAAAATTAGTTAGGGAATGCTGCTGATCTACTGTAAAATGTCGTCATGGGCCGTATTTGGGGGATTTGAATCTTGAGGAATCTTGGAGCTACAGGAGCTAACAGATTGGTCATTGGATTCCCGGGTAGTTACCGAGAGTTTTTCGAAGCAAAGTCTCTTAAACAAATTAGGTTTCTGTAGCTGGCTGAAGTCAAGTGAAATTGAATGGCCAGACATCTTCTAAACTAGGAGTTTATGCAATACTTTATTGAAGACAGGGGTGAAACTGAGAAAATGTCTTTGACTTTGCTGCATTCTGGGTCCGGGAGAACTTTTAAGGGCATTTAGCATGCCAAATATAGATAAAATGCATTTCTTTTGGGTTTGGGCAAAAATGAAATGACTGGTTGGGCCATGGATTTTCTATAAATTAGTGGGGATCTGATAGTCTTGAGGCTCTAAATTTATAGTGTTGTGGCCACTGACTATCTGAATTTTTGATTTTAGATGCACTCCTAAGACCCCAAATAGTTGGGATAAGGCTGTTTTGTTTGTTGTTGTTGTAGATGCACTCCTAAGAGTCGGTTGAGCACCTATTTTGTCGCTCTTTTTGGAGTGTTTGAAGGAATCTTGGCAGATAGGTTTTATGAAAGTTCTTGCTCCTTAAACAACTTTTTAAAGGCCTCGTGATTCTAAAGAAATGGACACTAATGGATCCTGATTTGGAGGTCTGGAGAATATTCTGGCTCCATAAGGGCAAAAAGCGGGAAAATAACCTTTTGACCTTTTAGGGAAGATTTAAGGTTTTATAGAGGTTTGAGACTTTGAAATTCTCTTCTTAGACCTAAAGATTTGGAGCTGAGGTCAAGGCTGAGATATAATGACTAACCTTTCTGTATTCGGGGGTCGGATGAATTTTTAAGAGCTTTTGCAAGAGTCATTTCTTGGTCAGGGTTATCATGGATTGAGAAATAGGCTGTTGCCGTTCTTGAGCAATGTCTAATCTGTGATGAATTCCTTGAAATAGGGAGACTCAGGGATGCATAGGATCTGAAATTACACCATTCAGACCATAGGAGAGGTTCCTAGGATCCTTCGAGGGTCCAAGGATAAATTCTCTAAGGTGAAAAGGGTAAAATGGTAATTTTTTACCCACGGGCCAAAAAGGGTGAATTTGAGAATTCTTTGCCTATGATGCTTCATGACAAGAAGACTTCTACATGTAGGAAAAATTCAGTGATCTGGATGACAGGTAGTGAGTATTGAGCCTTTGAAGGAAAAATAGCAAAATGGTAATTTTTCCATCTGTGATGCTTTGCTTGAGAAAGATTCACAGGAGGTGGAAAACTTACTGATGACATGAATGGGGTTCTAAAATGTGGACCCTTAAAGTCCTGTTGGTGCTTTTGAGAGAGATTAGGGTTTACCCAGAAATGGTGCATTTTGGGCTGTAATGTGGTGCTTTGACTAGTTCATTTGCGACTGGAACATCTGGGAAGACCACTTTGGGAATGCCTAACCCCCTAGAGTCCATGTTTGCTCTTCCTAAGCCAAGGGTACTTAAAGTCTTGATGCCTAAATGTTGTATGATGTCCTTATGCTATCACATGACCCGAATCATAATTTAGGTGCTAATAACTCCCAAAAAGGTTTAGACCTAAAGTGATTATGATAGAGAAGGGAAATGACTTAGAAACTATCAAGCTAGAAGAGTTAATAGGCTCCCTTCAAACTTTTGAGGCTGCTTGAAAGGTCCCTACCAAGAAAAAGGGCATAGCCCTTAAAGAAGAGGAACCTTCTGGATCCACCGAGGATTTGGATGACAACTTAGCCTTGGTGGCTAAGAAGTTCAAGAAGTTCTTTTGGAGGAATGCAAGGGATTACTCTAAGAATAAACAAGTGATAAAATCATTTCCTAATTCTAGAAAGAAAAGAGATTTTTTTAAGGAACCTCCCATTTGCTATGAGTGTAAAGAGAGATGTCATATTACTGAGGATTATGACAATAAGAAGAACAAGTCAAAGGGCAAGACCATGGCTGTAACTTGGGGTGACAATTCCGAGGTATCAAAAAATGAGTCACAAAGTAGTGAGGAATGTGCCTCACAAGAAATCAAAGCCTTTATGACTTTCAACACTCCTAAGAGCTCACTTCTAGACATAAGTGACTCTAGTAGTGAGAATAAGGGAGATGATGAAGAAGATGAGGAGATCTATGATGCACAAAAGGCCTACAATTACCTCTTCGTTCAAAGTGTTGAGTTGGAAAAGAAGAACAAACAACTCAAGATGAAAATCAATTAATTGACTGAAATGTCAAAACCCCTAGAAGACACCATCTTCAACCTACAACAACAGTCTTCTATGGAAAGTGAAAAAGAAAAAGAACTTTTCAAAGAAAACTACTTGCTCTTATATGCAAATGAGGAAATGAGCCTAAAATCATAGAACTAGAAAATAAGCTTTGCAAAACTAAAATATTTTTAAGTCTATAAAATGATAGTATGAAGCATGAGAAGAAAAGACTTCCCGAGGACAATAAAAAATTATCCTACAAGGTTCTTGAGCTTGAGGAGAAGCTCAAAATCATAGAAGATGAGAATGACAATTCCAATAGTGATGACTCACTCATTAAAGAGTTGGATGACCAAGTCAAGGCCTTGAATGAGAAAAACAAGGTCCTAAACATGATTTATGCACAATTCACAAGAAAGTCTATTGATTTCTCAAGCATATCAAGGAGGACAAGAGGAAGTTCATGGTCATGGTACCTCAAGGATATAAACATCTTGAGAAAATGCTTACAATGGAAAATGATCATAGAGACATGACAGGACTTGGGTTCAAATCCAAAGCTAATGCCTCTTCCTCCACACAAAGGCCCAAAAATAACTTTGTTATAGCCAGGAAAAGGCTCAACCACTTCCTCAATCCTCCAACAGGGAAAGGAGAAAGTGGAGCTTCAAAGACCTTATAAAAAAACAAAGAGATTGAGAAGAGGCCAAATACCTCATTCAAGCGAAAGGCTTTCATGAGTCAAGGTAGAACTTGGGAGGGGCCACTAAAACCTCCATCTAAGTCTTATGCCCAAGTAATTGGAAGTAGACCCCAAGCTAACCAAGTATTAACCTCTAGAGGATTTAAAGGAAAGGCCTCTACATCTAGAGGATTTTAATGGAATACCTCTACTTCTAGGATGCCCAGAGGGTAACCTAGTCAAACTAGGCAACCTAGAAGAACCCAACACACTTATAATTGTCAACAACTTAGAAGATGACCAACTCAATCCTATACTCCTAGAAGGCCATGATTCTATTACTACTATTGTGGCTTGGAATGGCATATCAAGATGAATTGTAGAAAGAGGGCTAATGACATCAAATCCCAAAAAATGCAATTTTCAAGAAAAATTCAAAATGAGAAGAATGTCAACAAGAGACTATTTTTAAAATGTCAAAAATAGGAATCTCCAAAGAAAGAAAGACTTTTCCCAACACCAAAGTACTAGAAAGCAAAATCCTAAACCCACTTGGGGTAAGAGGAAATGGGTAAAGAAGAATGAACCAAAGTGTTTGGTAATTTATACCGCCTTAAGAACCGGAAGCTCATCAAGATGGTATCTTGATAGTGGGTGCTCAAGGCACATGTCCAGAGAAAAAGAACTATTTATCTAACTAGAGGAAACTCAAGGTGGACATGTCACATTTGGTGATAGGAACACCGCCAAAATTCTTGGGGTAGGAACCATAGTTTCCCTGATATTCCATATCTCACCGAAGCCCTATTTGTACAAGATTTAAAGTGCAACTTAGTAAGTATAATCTAAATATGTGACAAAGGCTATATAGTTTAATTTGGAAAGGATGGATGTGTGATCATGGTTCACAAGAAGGAAAAACCCTAGCCAAAGGAATAAAGATAAGTGACAATTGTTATGTCATAGAACCCTACAAGTAAGAACCGAGTACTTGTCTCATATCTCAAAGGGATGAGACCAATCTTTGACATCAAAGATTTGGCCATTTAAACTTTAGAGACCTAGCTAGGCTTAGCAAGAGAGGTATAGTCAAGGACTTACCTAAGCTAAGATTGACAATCCATTGTTTAAATATTATCAAATGGGAAAGCAAACTAGAGTCCCCTATAAAAAGACTACTTAAATTGGAACTTCTAGACCTTTAGAGTTTCTCCACATGGACTTAGTCAGTCATACTAGAACAGAGAGTTTAGGAGGTAAGAAGTATTTCATAGTGGTGGTTAATGATTTCTCTAAATTTACTTGGGTAGCATTCCTAAGAGAGAAATTTGAGGCCTTCAACAAATTCTTAAAAATTCGTAATAAACTTCAAGGTGAAAGGGAATTGACCATCAAGCACATTTAAAGCGACCATGGAAGAGAATTCAAGAATCACAAATTCTTAGATTGGTGTGATGAGATGGGAGTAAAACATGAATTTTCATCCACCAAAACTCCTCAACAAAATGGAGCGGATGAAAGAAAGAATAAAACTCTACTTAATATGGCTACATCTATGATCATAAGCAAAGACTTAGCCAAAAGATTTTGGGTTGAGGCAATTAGCACTAGTTGTTATGTCTCAAACCTTGTTTATCGTAGGCCATGAATAGACAAAACAGCCTATGAATTGTGGAGTGGAAAAAAGTCAACTATTAAATACTTTAGAATATTTGGCAGCATTTATTATGTTCGTAGGGATAAAGAACATCTTAGAAAATTTGACAAGAAAAGTGATGATGTTATTTTTCTAAGATATTCCACCTCTAATCGAGCCTACTGAATCAACAACAAGAGGACTCTCATGATGGAAGAGTCTATCAATGTAGCGGTAGATGATCATGAGTTAACACAAGCACAAGTAGATCTACCTACTATGTTCTCAGATCAAGAGGCTGAGACTTCATCTCTAAAAGAGATTGAAGGTTCTCAATAAGGCCAAGAGGAGCTCACGTCTCAAACTAGCTCCGATGATGAAGTTAAAGAGGTTCAACCTTGTCCCAAGGAGAAGAGACTCACCAAGGGATTATCTCAAGGAGACATTCCTAGTGACCCAAACATCGGACTAAAGACAATGAGATAAATATAAAACATTTTAAGTCACATTTGTTTCACTTCCAAGATAGAGACTAAAAGAGTAAATGAGGTTTTAAATGACCTGTATTGGATCATGGTCATGCAAGAGGAGCTAAATTAGTTCACAAGGAATGATGTGTGGTTCCTAACTAAAAGTCCCTTAATGTCATTGGTACCAAATGGATCTTCAAGAATAAACATGATGACTTGGGTAAAGTGACTAGAAACAAGGCCAAATTAGTGGCAAAGGGGTATGCCCAGATTAAGGGCATTGATTTTGAGGAGAAATTCACCCTTGTTGCTAGATTGAAGTCTATTAGGATTCTTTCATCCATTGCATGCTATCTAAATTTATATAAAATGGATATAAAGAGTGCATTCCTAAATGTGACTCTAAGAAGAAGTATACATGGAGCTAATTGAGGGATTTGTGGATCCTCATTTGCCTAACTACATATATCAACTCAAGAAGATACTTTATAGTCTTAAACAAGCTCCAAGAGTTTAGTATGAGAGGCTCACCAGATTTTTTCTTGATCGCCATTTTGATAGGGGGAGTGTGGATAAGACACTCTTCATCAAGAAGCAAAATGGTCACATACTCATAGTGCAAATCTATATTGATGACATCATTTTTGGGTCCACGAGTGATGAAATGTCACACGATTTTGCCAAAACAATGAAGTCAGAATTTGAGATGAGTATGGAAGGAGAACTTCGATTCTTCTTAGGTTTTCAAACGAAGCAAACCAAATATGACATATTTTTTAGCAAAACCAAGTTTGTTAAAGACATAGTAACAAAATTTGGGTTGCATGAATCCAAACCAGCAAACACTCTAACCAACACAAGTGATAAGATCGCTAAAGATCTTAATGGTGCTGAGGTAGGATCCATATACTACTGGAGTATTTAGGTAGCTTGCTCTACTTGATAGTGGGCATACCTAACATATCTTTTAGTGTAGGTGCTTATATAAGATACCAAGCATCTCTAAAGGAGTCACATCTCAAAGTGGCTAAGATAATAATCCGCTATGTCCATAAGATAATGGAATTTGGGTTATGGTAACCATTTGACACCACATATGAGATTGCAGAATACTCAGATACTAATTGGGTAAGCGATGTGGAAGATCGGAAAAACATGAGTGGAGGTTGCTTCTACATCGACAATAGTCTTGTTTCTTGGCATAGAAAGAAATAAAACTCTATCTCATTGTTAACTATAGAAGTTGAGTACATTACAATAGGCAGTGGGTGCACTCAACTCCTCTAGATGAAGCAAATGCTCAGAGACTATGAGTTAACATAAGGGACAATGAGTCTATTCATGGTCAACAAGAGCACAATAGACATCTCAAAGAATCCTGTTCAACACTCAAGGATCAAACACATTGACATCAGACATCATTTCATAAGACAATTGATAGAAAAGAAGGTTGTGTCATTGGACCATGTGAACATAGAAGACCAATTGGTTGATATTTTAACAAAGCCTCTTAATTTCAAGAGGTTTGAATATCTGAGGCGTGTCATTGGTTTATGTGCAATGGGTTAAGTCTAAGTGGCTCTTGTTAGTGTGAATAAGGTATACTTGAAATGCTAAAGCATTATGCCCCTTGGTAGGCACACCAGCCTTACACACAGTATCCAAGGAAGGGAGGACTAGGTGTTAATGTATATTGTCAATTCCATAGAATGTAAAATACATGGAGTGGTAGATTAGGCACTGTATAAGCATATTACATATCTTAGTCATGTATGTAATCATCAAGTGTCCTGGGGTCCAAAGAAGGAAGACAAACTCCAAGCACTTGAAGTCAAGGATAGATCCTCCCCTATATTGCCAAGGTCTAAGACCTGAAGATTCAAGCCTCATCAAGTTCAAGAAAGGTATATGAGGGAAAATATAATACTAGATATAGGTTAAAGAGACCTTAAGACCCTTACAAATGTTAATGGACCATTCTCATACCTTAGGCATATGATCCATAGAGGTTGAGAATAAAATTGAGGCAAAATGACAAAAATAGGGGAATTGGATCGATCAAGAGGGTACTAGATCAATCCACACTGAGTGGTTTAATCCTCCATATCTAAAATCTCAGTATTTCAAAATAAAAAATAAAAATGAATCCAACAACCACGATTTTTTACAGTTAGGAAAGATGTTAAATAAAGGGAGCACGATCATGCTCGTCCCCTATAAGTATAAGAGAACCCTAATGGTGATCTCTAACACACTTATTGCACAAAGAAGAGAAATTCTTGAGAGAGCAAGAAAGGCTAAGGCATTCAATCCTCCCAACAACCATAGGCTCTCATTGATGAGTATTCATTGAAGATCAAATAGCCATTAAAGTGCTTCCCTAACACTCCTTATTTGAAGATCAAAAGAATGAAGCAAAGAGAAGGGTTTAATCCCAAGAAAACCCTTGTGTGAAGCTCCAAGAAGCAAAGAGGCAACTCTTGAGAGCTTGGTAGAAAGCTAAAGCTTATTAGCTTAGTAAGGAGCAACCACCTTTAAAGGGCAACAAACAATTTACCAACCTTGTGAGGTAATTTGTGTTGAACCCATTTTATTTTGTGACCTTACACTACGTCAGAGACACTGGTAATTTAGACCATAGCACCTCCGCCAGAGACACCAGAGGTGTAGACCACTCCTGCCAGAGACACCAGGAGTAGATTTAGCACTTGTTAAAGATACTGAGTATAGAGCTTGATTATGCAAGTAGTAGGTTTTGAATTTTGACCTTGATTGTAATTGTACTTCAATCTACTCGATAGTGAGCTTTGAAAGTGGGCGTAAGCCCGAGTGCCAAACCATTATTAAAGTATTATGTTTGTGAATTGCTTATGCGTGATTGTCTCTTCTCTCTCTATTTATTGGCATGCGTAATTCTCATTCCATGTTCTTTTCTTATTGTAATTAAATATATCTTGCTAAAGAACATCCTTGCATCTTGCCATCTCATTGCACTTGAAGCTAAAAGAAATTAATTTAACAACTTAAGTGCATTAATTTTCAAGTTATAATTGAGCACCATTTAATTGAAAATTATACTAGGGATAATCAAAAGATTTTTTATAAATCCTATTCACCCCTTCAAGGATTAAAACTAGAATTTCAATTGGTATAAGAGCAAGGTTGTTCTTGTACAGTCTAACAACCAGAGTGGAAAGATCCATATCTTAGAGTTAAAGTCAAATTAACTAACCTAGAAGAAGCATACTCAACCACAAAACCCCCATTCTTTGATGCAAATAACTATCCATATTAGAAAATACAGATGAGTACATTTCTTCAAGCCATAAACCTACCTGTGTGGGTGTCAATCCAACAAGATTGGAAAAGACTGACAACATTGAAAAAGGATTGGGATGAAACCCAACAGAAGGCATATGTAGCAAATTACAAGGTATTGAATGCCATCTTTTGTACCGTTAGCCAAAATGAGTTTAGGCATTGTGGACGTCATGGTCTGGGGGGTTCAGGTTCCCCTGGTCGCCCATGGCTTTCAGGCCCACTCTTCGGCCTGCAATGCTGGTGCGTGAAGGTTGCTAACCCTTTTATGGGAGGGTTAGACTTTTCTTGGAGTCACCACCAACCTGGGGTTAACCGATGGAGTTGGACGTCGGTTCTCCTCTTCGGGGGAAGGGGAGAAGTCTAGACCCAAAGGTCTAGGGATTTAACTCCTGATATTAATCTACATTCCTGAGATTGAGGGTAAGTTGTTTGGTTGCATTTGGGAAAGGTGTTTGGCATCCCAAATACACGCCTTTTTAGAGTAGCTTCTCCCATTCATACATGTCTTAAAGTATGGTAATGCTCATGCTTTATAAATTCTTGATTTGATGTTTGCTGGATTTTTCTCAGGCTTAACGCTTGAATTTACCCTCAATGCCTGGATTTAGTTCAGGTAAAATTCAGGTGTTGGTTCCTGAAAAATCTAGAAACTGTCCTTTAGACTATCTTATTTTAATTACAGGAGACCCTTCATGGGTGAGACCTTTAGAGGGATGATAGACCCCTCGAAATTGCTCATTGGTTAGCTTTTTAGGGTTAGGTTTAATCTTGACATAAAGGGGAGAAAAGAATGAGAGTCATCCAAAGGAAAAGGGACTAATCAAGGGACACTCATTAAAAGATATTATTGAAGATCCGAATAAGGGTGTTGAAACAAGAAGGCAAATAGAAAATATTATCATCCATATTTGGTTTACATCCAAAATTAAGCATAAGAAGGTAAGATAAACTCTTGATGATCCAAATTGTATCATGACAATGCAAATAAAGCTTAATCAATTTAAAAGAAATGATGTGTATTACCTTATCCAGAAACCCAATGATAAAAATATAATTGGTACTAAGCGGATCTTCAAGAATAAGATGGATGAGCATGGAACCGTCATGAGAAACAAAACACGTTTAGTTGCTAAAAGATATGCTCAAATAGAAGGAATTGACTTTGAAGAAACCTTTGCTCCCGTAGAAAGGTTAAAATTTATTAGAATCCTTCTATCCATTACTTGCTATTTGAAATTCAAATTGTTTCAAATGGATGTCAAGAGTGCTTTCTTGAATGGTGTGCTCAAGAATAAGTCTATGTGGAGAAACCAAAAGGGTTCATAGATCCTCATATGCCTAACCATGTGTATAGGCTAAAAAATGCACTCTATGATCTCAAACAAGATCCAAGAGCTTGGTATGAGAGGTTGAAAAAATTCCTTCTTGAAAATCAATTCACAAAGGGAAGTGTTGAAAAAACTCTTTATAAAGAAGAATAATGATTTCATACTCATTGCATAATTATATGTTGATGATATAATATTTGGTGCTACTCAAGAGGACATGACACATGAATTTGCTCATACAATGAAGAGTGAATTCGAAACGGGTATGGAAAGAGAATTGAAGTTCTTTCTAGGGCTTCAAATTAGACAAACCAATGATGGAATATTTGTAGACTAATCCAAATTTTCCAAGGATTTAGTGTCCAAGTTTGGAATAACCCAATCTAAACCTCTTGACACCCCAATCAGCACTAGTGAGAAAGTAAACAAAGATGTTGAAGGTAAGGATGTAGACACTAAGATGTACAGGAGCATGATAGGTAGTCTTCTTTACCTCACCGTGAGTAGAACAAACATTTTCTTCAGTGTTGGTGTTTGTGTTAGACACTAAGTTGCTCTGAAAGAGTTGCATTTCACAGCCACAAAGAGAATCATTAGATACATTTTTAGGACCATAAACTATGGACTATGGTATCCATTTGATACCAATAATGTCCTAGCCAGTTACTCAGATGTGGACTGGGCAAAAAATGTAGACAACAAGAAAAACACAAGTGGATGATGCTTTTATGTCAGGAACTGTCTCGTATTTTGGCACAACAAGAAACAAAATTCAATATCTTTGTCAACTGCTGAGGTTGAATACATTATGGCAAGAAGTGAATGCACTCAACTTCTATGTATGAAATAAATGATGAAAGATTATGGTCTCAAACAACCAGTCATGGAATTGTTCGTGGACAACAAAGTGCGATCGAAATCTCCAAGATCCCTATTCAACATTCCCAAACCAAACACATAGATATTAGACATCACTTCATTTGAGATTTAGTAGGAGTGATCACCCTTGAGTTTGTTGAAACAAAGAATCAATTGGCCGATATTTTTACAAAGCCTCTTGATTCAAAAAGGTTCATGCACTTAAGAAGTGTAATTGGGATGTATGAGATATGAATATTGAGAAATATTGGAGTTAGAGGGCTAAAATACATAAAAATCTGATCATGTGTGGCCAAACTATGCATTTTCTGCATAGCTGGATCAATTTGGATCCCACCGGATCTATCCGACACGATAGTTTCAGCGGGATATGAATCATATGCACTATAAAAGCCAAAGCTTTTCAAAATTTCTCTCATTCCCTTGAGTTTTCATCTCCAAAAATCTTGCCCAATCTTTCCATGGATCTAAAAATGTGACACGATGTCAAAGGAAAAGACACAACAACTACTTCAAAGTTACCTGTTCAGAAGTAGAAATGGCCACCTCCAATAAACTATAAAGCATTCTTGGATGACTTGCACCTTGCAAACTATATAAACTACTTTTCGAAGAGGCCAATTGCAGTAGAACGCCACGTCAACAAGAAGACCCTCTTCAACCATCTCACAGGGTATGAGCTCATGCCTGATGGATGGGAACCCCTGATGACTATCAAGGGAATAGTTCAGGAAGAAGCTGTGCACATGTTTTGGTCAAACATCCACAACTCTAACCTCAATGACCTTACCTTCCACACAAGGTTTATGGCGTGTAGATATACCTAGACCCATCACTGTCCACCCTGCTTGGGATAAATAGGCCCATTGGGCATGCGGTTCCATCTACTCCCGAAGAGCTAGACAAGGTTGCTATCTCAGAGGTTTTATATCGTGAGGGGATGACCTGGTTTGGGAAACTTCAGGCTACGGAGTGCCACCTGGAAGTGTAACTTTTCCACTTGATCTTCATCCATAATCTATTCCTGACCACACACAATAATGACATGTCAGGCACGATGGTGCATGTCATATATTCCCTCCTCACCAAGAAGGAGGTCAACATCACAACCATCATGTGCCACGTCATTATATATGAGGCACGAACCCCAGGGCCTCCTGTCTGTTACCATATGGTGTGATGATTTCACACTTATTAGAGGTATGTGGGGTATCCTTCCCCAAGGAGGCCACCACTCTTAAGCAGGGGGTTGAGATCAACCAGTCAATGATTTGACGGATGCTTCACGATGACACACATTTGAAGAAGAGGAAGACTACTCCTTCCGAAGATGGACCATCCATAATTGTAGCACCACCACCTCCTATGCATACAGAGGTTCCCCTAGTGGTTGTTCCACCTCCACCAGCAGCAAACGCACCAGCACCTCCATCTACCTCTGCATCCACACCACTTCTAGTATAGCAAGGTGAACCCCCAGTGCCTAAATTTATGCGAGAAACCTTAGAAGGTCTCGAGTAGTTATTCGAGTGCATCATTGGTCATTTGGAGAAGATGGTTGACATTCTCAACAACATTGAGCTTCATGTTGAACACCTAAAGCGAGTGGTAGCATCACAACTCCCTCCTTACCCTAGTGTCCCTCTGGACCTTCGTACACAGAGCAACGAGGAGGAAGATGAGTGAGGATGGGAGATTTTTGTTTTGTTTTGTGCATACCTCACATTTTGTGAAACACCATGTATTTCAACTTTCATATATTAATGCAAAATATTTTTGTTTCTATCTCCTTTTTCTTCCTATTTCCTTTCAAATTTGACAATTTCATGACAAAAGGGGGAGAAAATATGCATGGATATAGAGGGAGTTATGAATTTAGGGGGAGCAATAATTCAAAAACATCAAAATTTATCTATGTTTAATGTCAATCTATATTTACAAATTTCTTAATGCATAATGCAAAATGAACTAATCTAATCCATCTTATACATGGCATTACTTGTATGCTTGTTTGTGTGCTTGCTTGAGTGTAAAAGAGCTTATTCATTTTCATTTGACGATATTATTTGTTGGCTTGAGAAATGTATTATTTGTCAAATATGCTTTTAGGTATTGAGACCAAACACCTAAGCAAAGAGGAAGAAATATGACCTCTAGCACAGATAAAGGGGGAGTTCAAGAAGTTCAAGAGTTCAAGATACATCACTTAGTCTTTATTTGTGTAAATATACAACTCTTGCATCTCATGGAGTATGTAACATTATTGCATACATCTAATATACTCCATCATTGTATTTTGTCATGGAATTACCAAAGGGGGAGATTGTTAGTGTATATTGTCAATTCCATAGAATGTAAAATACATGGAGTGGTAGATTAGGCATGGCATGAGCATATTGTATATCTTAGTCATGTCTGTAATCATTAAGTGTCCTACAGTCCCAAGAAGGAAGAGAAGCTCCAAGCACTTGAAACCAAGGATGGATCCTTCCCTATGTTTCTAAGGTCCAAGACTTGAAGATTCAAGCTTCATCAAGCTCAAGAAATGTACATGAGGGAAAGTATAATGCTAGACATAGGTTAAAGAGACCTTAAAACCCTTACAAAGGTCAGTGGACCATTTCCATGCCTAAGGCATAAGATCCATAGAGGTTGGGAATCAAATTGAGGCAAAATAACATAAAACAGGGGAATCAGATCGATCCGAAGGGTGTAGGATCAATCCACACTGAGCGGATCAACTCGCCATATCTGGATCGATCCGACATCACAATATTTCTAAAAATATATATGAATCCAATGCCTGTAATTTTTTTACCGTTGGGAAAGATGCCAAATCAAGGGTGTATGACCATGCTCGTCTCTTATAAGTATGAGAAAACCCTAAGGGTGTTCTCTAACACATTTATGACACAAAGAAGAGAAATTCTTGAGAGAGCAAGAAAGGCTAAGGCATTTAATCATCCCAACAACCATAGGCTCTCATTGATGAGTATTCATTGAAGATCAAAGAACCATTAAAGTGCTTCCCTAATACTCCTTATTTAAAGATCAATAGGGGAAGCAAGGAGAAGGGTTTACTCCCAAGCAAACCCTTATGTGAAGCTCGTAAAAGCAAGGAGACAACTCTTGAGAGCTTGGTAGAAAGCTAAAGCTTATTAGCTCAACAAGGAGTAACCACCTATAAAGGGAAACAAGCAATACATAAACCTTGTGAGGTAATTTATATTGAACCTATTTTATTTTGAGCCCTTATCATTACCACCGGAGAAGCAAGTAGTGTAGACCATAACACCTCCGCCGGAGACACCGAAAGTGTAGACTGCTCCCATCGGAAACACTGAGTGTAAAGCTTGCTTATGCAAGTAGTAGGTTTTGAATTTTGATCATGATTGTAACTGTACTTCAATCTAAATAAAATTCGATAACTCGATAATGAGCTTTGAAAGTGGACATAGGCCCGAGTGCCGAACCACTATAAAAATATTATGTTGTGTGTGAATTGCTTATATGTGATTGTCTTTTCTCTCTTTATATAAATATTGGCATGTATAATTATGATTCCATGTTCTTTCCTTATTGTAATTAAATATATCTTGCTAAAGAACATCCTTACAACTTGCCATCTCATTGCATTTGCAACTAAAAGAAATTAATTTAACAAGTTAGGTGCATTAGTTTTTAAGTTATAATTGAACACCATTTAATTGAAAATTATACTAGGGGTAATCAAAAGAACTTTTATAAATCCTATTCACCCCCTTTAGGATCAAAACCAGATTTTCACTAGGATCCATGACCGTTGACTGATCACAAGGTTTGTGAACGGTCATGAGCCATGACCAATCACAAACCCCATTACTAGTCTTGAGGGCAGTTTTGTCCAAAACTTTGCATGCATTTTTAAAACCCCCTAAAACTGCAAAAAGTCCCTCATTTTCACCCGAGAGATGAAGCATATGAAGGGTTTTCATCGCCTTTTCCTTCCTCAACTCTCTAAACCTATTTCCCTTCTCTAGTTCATCTCCAAGAGGAAGAATGGTGCAGAAAAAAGCTTGCCACTCATGCATCCAAGTTTTCTAAAGGTGGTTCCTCTAAGGGAAACCCCTCTCAAGCCACCAACAAGGGCAAATGCCCTATTGGGGAGAGTTCCCAAGCCCCTAAGCATACCAAGGGCTACAAGGAGGGTTCTTACTCTCCATTTAGGGATGTAAAGAGCTTGCAAATCTACAAGAAGATGTTCTCTTCAAGGTAATTCATCATTGAGCGCATGGTGGAGATGAATGTCCTGAAGACAATGTAGTTTTATAAGGCGTTGGATGCTCGGAGTTAAATTCCCTTCTTTGATCTTTAAGGCCATATCTAAGATGAAGTTTGTATCTTTTATTCGAATGTATTTTCTGATAATAACAAAGATTTCTCCATCTATTTTGAAGTCTATGGGGTACCTTTGAACATAAACCCCGACTACATAACCAAGATTTTCGAAGAACCCATGTGGCCAATGGGATCGTATTCCTAATCAAGTGGATGAGTCCACAAGAAAAATCCACTATGACTGAGAGGCTCTGTTTAAAGCATGTCAACTGGGGCAATAAGCTCCCCTATAGGGTGTGCAAACCCTTGGTTAAGTTCCTGCATAGGGTATTTTCTTACAACCTTCTCCCTACAACTCATAGAAGTGATCTCACACTTTATATGACATATCTAATATGAAATTCCACATAGGTTTATCCTAATGGGTAGGGGTGAATAGGATTTCTAAATTTCCTTACCCTTTTTTAGATTGTTAGGATTGATTTTAATTTAATTTTAGTCTTCTTAGAATTAAACCAGTTGTGTGTGCCTCAAAGTGTTTACTCAGTGATATTATCAAATAAGTGATGTGTAAGAGTAACTACTAGAAAAAGAGTAAAGAGACAAGTAATCACATAATCAATCCACAACAAGAGATTTATAGTGGTTTGGCACGATGACCTACGTCCACTCTTCTAAAGCTAAACCCTAAGCTTAGGTATAATTCATTTAGATTGCCTAATACAACCTAGGTAAAAAACATACAAACCTATCTATCTACTTAAGGCAAATTAACAATACACTTAGTGTCTCTAGCAAGTGTGCTCAACTTCTAGTGTTTCCAGCAGAAGCAAAGCAATATGAAAATGAGTATGAAATGCAAATGAATGCAAAGGAAAACAAAAATTACCATAGGTTGGTTGATGTTTCTATTTGCATAAAGTGGGAGTGCTCTTTGTAAAACTAGTATGCCTAGTTCACCCAGACCACTTCAAGCTTTGGCTCTTGAGCTTCTTGAGCTTGGCCAAACAAGGGTTTCCTCTTGGGACAACCCACACAAGTCTCTTCTCTATATATGAAAGCTTAGAAGAGTAGTATTCAGCTGGGGAGAAGTTCTTTTCAATTCAAAATAGTGAAAAATGAAGGTTTCTTAAGGTAGAGGCTCACTTTTGGCAAGGGTTTCAACACTCTCTAAGATACTTGAAGTGATTTCTCTAAAGGAAAAGTTCCCTCTTATATGGGTCATGGACCCCTCTCCAATGTTAGATTGGAATATTTTGAAATGGGCAAGTTATTTTAACTACAATTTCAAAATAGAGTTATTATTTTTTAGTTTTGCACATCTATAACCGATTACCAGATCTATAATTGATTACAAATCTACTAATCGATCACTACATAATCAATTACATCATGAGTTTCAAAAATCTGGGATTTTGTAATCCATGTTGTGACCGATTAAAAAGAAGGGGCGAGGTGCTTGGGACTCAATTTTGTGGTCTCATCAAAACTATAATCGATTACACCATTTGTAACCGACTACACATGTAATTGATTACTAGATTGGTAATCAATTAGGACTATAATCGATTACCAATCTGGTAATTGATTAGGGAGCCAATTTATGCACTTTTTTTTACTTTTAGTGGTCCCTCTCTTGGCCTTTTACCTTGGGTTTGTTGAGGTGTTCTCATGTATGATGTGATAAATGTTTTGGTCTACTTACACTTAATACCTCCCCTTATGCATGCATGAATTATACCTTTAGAACTTCGGGACTTTTTAGGCATTCTTCATACTTTGGGCTTAAAGTCTTGGGTCCACTTAGGCATCTTCACTTGTAGTCTTCTTAACTTGGCATTGACACTTACAAGACATATACATATTACATGGGAGTTTTAACCATGGGATTGACAACTTACTACATATAACTTAACATGATAGACAACATCATTCAGGGTTCCAATATTAACTTTCCTTCAGTCATCTATCACACCCTCTTGAAGACTGCCTGTGGGCCTTGGTTTTCGTGTGACGGGTAAATCCCTTTTAAAAAGAGACTTAACTATCGCGGAAAAATACTATAATAATTTGGAGTCACCACCAGTCTTTTTAATGATGTGACTGGACATTAGTTTTGAAAACAAAACAAGTTTAAGTTTTGAAAAATATTTTAAATGTCTGACTTCACACTTAAACTGGTTAATTCCCAAAGATTCCTAAGTAAGTTGTTCACTTATGAGTTGGGGAAAGTGTTAGGCACCCCACCTCATCCGGTTTTGCTATTCCCTATTTTAAACCTGTTACAATCTAATGGTCAACTCAATTTATTATCTATTCATCTCACCCATTGCCTTTTATCTCATTTTATTGAGATTAAGTAGGGAATCCACATGACGTTTTTGCCAAAATTTCAGCAGCATAACGGCTGTAATATGGACCCCTAGGGATGAATAGTGATCCCCATGTCACTTCTTCAATAACCTAATAGTCCACATATCAACATAAACACTCCAAATATATCATACATCCACAACATCATCATTTCCGTCCACCCGACAGCTCCATATTCATCTATAGGCATTCATATTTACACAATTTAAGTAAAATAAACTATGTTGTTTGAAAGATATACATAACTCACCAAAGTCCAAAATAATATATATAGAACTTATAATCAAATAAACTAAGCTACTATACACTCCATAGCTAAGCCTTCCGGATATCTCCTACATATAACATGATTTACAAGTAACTAATTTTTTTTATTAAGGGAATGGAAATAACCCAAGGGGGTTAAGTTGAGAAGCATACCTTTTTGATGCTATACCATGTAGCCAAGAAACATTAAGGTTAGTATGCAAATGCACACTTATCATGAGACATAAATGTGGTTGATTGGAGATACAATATGTCTATTTAGGCATACTAGTATTTACAAAAAATAAATTATCACAACATTCTAAATTAAGATATGAAATATATCAACAAAAAATGAGTAGGTTAAAACACCTACATATGTAAATTTTATATAATGAATATAGAAAGTAATGAGGATCACCATTAAAAGGAAATTCAGCGATCTAGAGTTGAATGGTTATTTATCATGTCTACGTCTGAGAACAAATCAGCAAAGGATAGGAAGATAGCAGTCCCTTATAGAAAATATTCAACTAGGGACTGCAATGAAATTAGGACCAGAACTTTGAAAAGAATCAGTTTTCTTTGCTTAGTTTAGAGTGGTTATCGTCTCGATCTCAAAAGAGATATCCATCCTCCTTTCTAGAGTCCAATTTTGCATTCTAAGGGATCATTGAAAGGGCATTTCAAATTCCAATTATTACACATAAATCCCTTAGCAACTTTGCCAATACAAGCATTAAGTGGGTGCTCATGCCCCAATCTCCCATAGAATCAAAGCCCAACTTCAGTACACCCCAAATGAGATATTTGAATCTTCCAACAATAGTATATATAATGTAGTTCAAACATGGTATCAAGTCTATCCAAATAGCATCACCCTTCAAAATGTGTAAATAAACAAATAGACATCTCAACACCTCACCATTATTTTTAATAGACAAGAAATTGAATTAAACTTTACCCAACATATACTACAACATGGTTATTCGTGGGACCATTAGTGTTACTTGTTATAAAAGGAAATTAACCCAGGGCCATCCAACCACAAACTCCTATTTCAATAATAAAAACAAACCATTAGCTCGAATCCAACCACAACAATTTATTTCTTTACTAAAAATTAAGTTCAATAAGCTATCCATAATCGATGAGAAACCACAAACAATATGTGATGAAAAATAAATTAAAGAATCATTAACAATTAGGTGGAGAAAATCAATGAATCTCAAGCACAGGTGCTAGATTCCTTAGCAAACCCACATGCTAGACAAGCCTATATGTTGTTTGGCCACAAGGACTTCTTGGGGCGCTCATTTGTCTCTTACCTATTAGAAATATTCACTTAATAGAACTTCACATCTGCTGTATAAGGGAAAGCTATATAAAATCTGCCCTACCCTTCCACTATTTACAGAATAAATAGAATTTCTGCCTCATTTGGGAATACCTCACTATAAAATTTGCTCGACAAGGGAACCCAAAACTTTCACAGCGACAACACTGGAAAACTAGATCCAACATTGCAACCATTGCCAAAACCAAACACTATGGAACACCAAGTTTATATACAACTTCATGGGAATTATGAATCATAAATCAAATTTCAAGGAAATAAAGTGAACATCAGATGGTTTCAAGCTAACAACAATACACTGGTACAACAACAAAACAAAAAAGAAGGAAACAAATGACTAACCAAAGCAAAACTGAATAAATGAATAAATAGAATGGAAAATCAAGATTTCAATAAAAACAAAAACCCATAAACATGATATAGAGATGAATGACAGCTACTATACACATGTTTAAGCATATAGAAAGAGAACAAAATGAAATGAGGGAACGGCTTTATACAAATCAAGAGACAATTGTAAAAATCATCCAACATTATCTAGTAAACTTAATCTTCACGAGTTAATCGCATCATGGACTTATTGATACAAGAAACAAAAGTTAGTATGTAACTTTTATGCATATACACATGTACATGGCAAACAACTAGCAAAGTTTAACTAGTAAGACCAATCTACAATAAATGAGAGCAATAGAACTCCATTGGCAGAGATGAGATAATGAAAATGGTAAAGAAAGTAGAAAACCATATATGCCCAAAAAAGAGGTTAAAAGAAGACAAAAAAATTTGAAAAAAATATCCATCCACATACATACATAGCAGTTTATGAAAAGTATTGAATAAAAAAAATCTATATAAGATTTATATCTACAAATTAGATGAGATCCCAAAACTTTAAGTTAGAATTCCTAACATCCCAATAATAACCCCTTCCCACAAAAAAAACATTGCAAGTCAAGGCCATCAATCAACATTATCAACATTAATCCAAAACAATATGTTTCTAACCTACAAAGTCAACTTCAGAAAAAGAGAGGAGGGTCCATGGCTATACAACTGAAATATCCCTATTTCATTATTCAAAGAACTGCTTATTGAAACAAAGGGCAGCAAGCAAATTGGTGAAATTCTGTCCACAAATTATTGAGATTAGAAATTAGTTCAGCAATATGGATGCATTTTCATAACCCATACAACAATAAGAATAAATGAATGACCTTTGTTACATCATATGCAAAATTTGTTTATAGGCAAGAGACTAAAGGGTGGCTAAGAAAGACCATAAACGTACCCTTTAGATTCTAAACGGTAAGTTGGAAGTATAGTCTTTATATAACCACCAAGGGAGACCCAAAGCATTTTCTTCCACTTATTTGTAGCCCCATTATTGTGATAGTCTTCTCTATATTTAGGTTTATCAATATTTCCTACGGTTTCCATCCATAATAACCTTAGAATAAAAAAAGGTTTTGATCTTCAGGAGGATATGAAGGGGGTTTGGTCACTCATTGGAGAAAGATAGACGATGACTAGACTAAACACAATTAGATCAAAAATAAGGATGGGAACTATATAAAATAAAAAATTCTTTTGATCTTCAACAAGCAAGGAATATGTAAATGAATTATGAAAAGGATTGAACACATAGTAACAAGACAAACAATTGATACAAGAACAGTAAGGAAGCAATATATAAATGAAATATGTTGTAGAATAAAATAAAATAGATAAATAAAGACATAAATTAGTTGAGCACTCAGAAAGTAATAACATTTACTTAACCTACGAAGAAACTATAAGATTTTAGAAAATGGAACACAAAACTAGTACTGTACTAGTACCAGCAGTTCACTTTGTATTACACGGACTACCTTGTCATTAAACAAAATATGTAGACACTTTTAAGAATAAATAAAGATTAAATAAGTAAAAGTAAAAGAAAAATAAAGTTTCTTCCAGGAGATTACTCACCTGACCAATGGCAATGTCCATAAAAAAAATGACCATGGTAAACATTCAACTTGAATCCACAGAAATTAAAACAAATGTAACATAGAAATAGGAGGGAGATCTTGTCTCCCTAATGTACACACATTAGTTTGGTTCCCTTATTTGTTCCTCAGCAGCAAGGTAGAGACAAAATTAGTTGTAAATGTGAAGTCCAAACAAAAAAAAAGGGTTACAGGGATAGGAAAATAGGAAGAATAACAAGTTAGTTGTTATCTCAGGCTTAAGATACATGTATCAGAGAGATGATACTGGAATGGAGTATCGGGAAGACTAAGAGTTCATTTCTTGGGCTTTTGTTCTAATTGATTATGGCTTTCTCTAGGGCTAAAAGGGTTGAGCGTGTGTGAGCTCTAGGGACTAGTTAGAGTTTTGAGATGGAAAGGCTCTGGTTTACACCAAAACGAGATCCTCCCCTCGCTGCTACCTCCCCCCCTCCTTTCTTAGGTTTGCTGGGGTTTTATAGAAAAAATTAGAGGGGTTTAGATCTGAGAGGTGGGGATGGTCTTCAGGGCGTGCCTAGCGATTAGCTGGCCTAGGTGTGTGGCCACTATTGATAGGCCTGAGCATGTTGAAGGGGTTAGTGAAAGCAGGGTTTAGGACAACTGAGCTCTACAAGATTCATGGTTTCTACAGCTTGTACGAAAGAGGGAAGGGAGATGAGGGTGTACGATTTGGGCTTTGGCCATAACAGGAATAGAGAGAGATGGCGATAAGAGAGAGCAAAGAAAGAGAGAAAGGGGTTATACACCTGTGAGGAGAGAGAGAGAGAGAGAGAGAGAGAGAGAGAAGTGAACAAAAGAGAGGGAGAGGAGAGAGAAGGGGGGAAATCATAGAAGAGAGGGGAAGAGAGAGCGGGAAGGCGAGAGAAAGAGAGCTGAGGGAGAGGGTGCTGAGAGAGAGAGGGCAAGAGAGTCGGTGGGAGAGAGAGAGAGAGAGAGGTGGGAGCCTCCGCCTCTGAAGAGAGAGGAGAGGACACAGATAAAGAGAGGACTAGGGGAGGGTTGTCGGGCCAAGAAGAAAAAAGGAAAGAAAAGGAAAAAAGAAGAAAAAAGAAAAGGAAATGAAAAATGAAAAAGGGGGTTACACATGAAATAGTATGTCCCTTGGTGTCCTCACACTCAAAAGGTGAGGTTGTAGGGTTAAAATAATAGTATTTTTAAGTAAATAAATAAATAATAATAATAATAAATAAGTATTCATAAAATTGAGTTTATAAAGTTAAAATAAATAAAATAAAAAAGTGTTTGAACAAACATTGGCCCCCAATTTGAAAGAGGCACATCAAAACCATCACGTGTCAACTTATGGTGTGGGGACATAAGGGAACATACTATTTTGGGTGCAATAAACATTAAATAAAAATTAAATTAAGAATATTAATAATAATAAAGTAAAATA
>JAOXJP010243423.1:0-22918 GCA_025762735.1 Platanus orientalis | reverse complement strand
TTAGAGACAGTCTCTCTCTCTCTCTCTCTCTCTCTCTCTCTCTCTCTCTCTCTCTCTCTCCCTCCCTCTCTCTCTCTCTCTCCCTCCCTCCCACCCTCCCTCCCTCTCTCTCTCTCTCTGAGTATGCATTGCTTTACATCATGAGGAAAGAAAATGGCCCGAAATACAAATTGATCCCAGATACATCTTGATTTGGCAGACTTGAGTGCCCATTGGAACCAGATTTTCATTGAGCACTCCACCCCATAAGCCTCTCGGTTAGATAAAACAGGTACATAGTCCCATCATGTGTGTGTGTGTGTGTAAGTTGCAAATTCAAACCTCAAACAAAGCATTTTTAACTTTTGTAGGAATGGACAAGCAACACAAATCAAGATGAAAATATCACTTCTAGCATGTGATCCATGATAAGTCATACAAAAGCATCCATGAAGTCACAATAAGCTCAAGAAAGGTACATAAGCAAAAACAGCATGACCCACATAAGACACCCACACAATAGACGACAGTGTGGTTGAAGCTATTACAGCTTGTATCAAATTCAACAACCCACTACATATGGCTAGTCATGGGCAGATGCATGATGTAAAGGAAGCATTTGGCCATAATATATAACTTTCATTTCAGAAACATGACAAAAAGACAAACCTATTACTAAATAAGATAGAAAATACTTTGTTATACTAAACATACAGGCTAATAAAAAGCAAATGAACAGAAAATCAGACCTCCACAGGAAACTAGAGAAAGGGAATTAAATTTGCATATACCTGAGAGTTCCAACGCATTGACTTTGGGAATGATAATTTACCAATCAAACCAGGCAAATCTTCAGACAGAACCTAAACATAAAAAGAAAAAAACCCCTGAAGCCATTATTTGAACCATCTTGATAGGCAATAAAGCAGACTATGCATACAAAAGATTACATAGCCTTCCCTAGAAAAGAAAGCATAATTATATTGACTTTTATTTTTTGATGAATATAATAATATTGACTTAAGATGCACAAAATAACCAATTAACAATAAATGATTCAGCATATGCACATATTGTGCCATCCAAACTACCAATCAAAATATAATAATAATGATGATACTAACTAATATATTATCATTTTATTTGATAGATGCAATTGCCAAGGACATTTGTTTTACTAGACACAGATACACAAATTCATTGCAGGGTACCTGATAACACGATATAAGGATGATAAGTATATAATCTTTTTTTTTTTTTGGATAAAGATGATAATCCTATGATCGACTCTTTGGTCACTGTCCACTAGATACTGCAAAGAATAAATTAAGCCTTGAAACTTAATGAACATTCGGTTTATTACATGGTTTCAATCCTGATTAAGAGCCCTGTCAGAGTTCATACCCTTTTCTGGGAGACATTGGCACACCTAGAATTGGGTTTCCTCTCCTTCTATCTGCAGAGAATAATGGGGAGGTTATGACATCTTTGCAAATTGCCCCAAAGAGATTACCCAAGAGGTGAAGTGGTAAAGGTCGTGGCGAGAGTAGTCTTGGAGGCAGTCATAAGAGATGACGTTGTTAGAGTCAGAAAAATTAAATAAATAGAAAGAAATTCCAGTAACAACAGCTCTGCTTTTTGTAAGTGGCAGAGTGGCCTTGCTTCCATGAGCCACTGATAATATAACAATATCTTTTTCAATGTGAACAAGCCCCACATTTCTAGGTGTACGACGGCTCATCCTCATGAGGGTACTCCTTTACTCAATTTCCCAAAGAATCTTCACATTCAATGATTTTAATTCAATCAGAGGATTCTTTTGTGTCTTGAAAATAAGTTGATGCATTGATCAAGCATTCATAATAATCACATCAAGAAGTTTGGTTAGTATAATGACCATACCGGACACACTAAATAAGAATGGTTAAACACATAGCTTCATGCAGCCTTGCCATACCACAGGAGACTGGCAACCTACCCAACATCAGCCTAAATACTCATAATTCCTAAACCAATTTGAGACCTAAATTGTAACCTTACCTGAACCCAAATTATTTCTGCTTTAGGGTCCAGTAAAGGTGTTTTATTGGATTCTCTTAAAGTTTAATGGCCATCCAGGAAATACATCAGGGAAAGGCATTTTTTGATAGTTCGTCTTGGAAAGTAAGACCTCTGGCAAAGGTTTCCATAGAAGTACCTAATGTTCTCAAAGGAACTAAAATCCCAAAGACAATTAATTCATCAATTAAAAAAAATACATTATATTTTCATAAAAATTACATTATAAAAAATAAAACCTTAGAACTATTTTACAAGAGAAGAAGCTAGGCTCAGTTAATCACTTAACACACCAATGATGACTTAGCTACTCCTAAACCATATCAATAACATCATAACTAAACTTCATTCAACCTCGTGAAGCTCAAGATAATTACATCAAACAAAAAAGTGTAGAATAGTGATTAAATAGTGATTATAAAACCTGAAAATTCTTCCAATGCCTTTAAAGGATCTTCAATCTGATGATTGACCGGAAATTTATGTCCTCTAAAAGTTGACAACATCATTATACCTAGGATTGAAGATTCAGGACCACTTTTCCTAGTGCCATTCAATCCGGTTTTGGTTAGTTGAAATTGAGTCTCTGCTGTATTGAAACCTGCAGAAGTAAAAGAATAAGAGAAAAAGAAGGAAGAAGAAGAAAAGAGAAAAGAGAGAAGTACACGAACTGAAGAGAATTCGTATAGGAGTAGTGTACTCCATACGTAAGTATTATTCCATTATACAGTAGGGTTGGTGGCATAATACCCATCCATATCCTCGTATGAATACATAAATACCCAAAGACTACATTATTCCAGAATAAGACTAATATGCCCCCCTTGCATATTTCTACACTCCCCCTCAAGCTGGTGTGTTGATAGAACACATACCAAACTCGCTAACCAAGAACTGAAATACCAAAATGCTCAGCCCTTTAGTTAACAAGTCTGCTAGTTGCTCACTAGTCTTAACAAATGGGATGCAAATCTGGCCAAATATGATCTTCTCTTTATTAAAGAGACGATCTACCTCAATATGTTTGGTCCTGTCATGCTGCACAGGATTGTGGGCTATGCTTATAGTCGCTTTCTTGTCACAGTATAAACTCATCAGACCTTTGACTGGAAAGCCTAATTTGGAAAATAACATCTTCAACCATAATAGTTCACATATGCCATGAGCAATAGAACGGTATTCAGCCTCAACGCTAAAACGAGCCACCACACTCTGTTTCTTGCTTCTCCACATGACTAAGTTAACAAAATGACAATATCCCAAAGTAGACCTGTCAGAAACTGAACATGCCCAATTGACAAATGTATATGCCTCAACTCTGTAATCCATCCCTCTTTGTGAATAACAATCCTTTACCCGGACAGCCTTTGAGATACAGCAGTATCCGGTACACATCCTCCATATAAACCGTAGTAAGAGCATGCATAAATTGGCTTGTAAAGCTAACAACAAAGGCAATGTTGGGACGTGTCCTGAATAGATAAATTAATCGCCCCACCAGCCTCCTGTATCTACCTGCATCAATGAATCTGTCGCCATCCTCTTCTCTGAATTTCCAATTGGGATCCATAGGAGTATTAGACGGCTTACATCCTAACATTACACTTTTATAAAGAAGATTTATAGTGCATTTTCTTTGAGATATAAAGATGCCCTTTTAGAACAAGATACTTCAATCCCAAGAAAATACTTAAGCTGTCCCAAATCTTTAATCTCAAACTCTTAGGTTAAATAACACTTCAATTCCTTAATCTCAGCCTCATCATTGCCAGTAACAACGATGTCGTCAACATAAACTATCAATGTTATCACTGCTACCCCGTCACTTAACAAATAATGTGTGGTCTGCTTGACTTTGTGTATAGCCATATGCTACCTTGGATCCACAAAAATGCTCAAACCAGGCACAAGAAACTGCTTTAAGCCATAAAGAGCTTTTTTTAACTTGCAAACCTTACCTTTGCCCGATGCAATCTAAAATCCAAGTGGCAGCTTCATGTATTCGTCTTCCTCGAGATCACCATGGAGGAAAGTATTCTTCACATCAAACTGAAGTAATGGCCAACTCTAACTGGCAACCACAACACGAATGTTTGCAACCGAAGTGAACGTCTCCAATATGTCTCCTACTGAGGTCGACCATGAAAATCCCAATATGTCTCCTTTGCGTGCCTGTACCGACCATAATGTTCACACTTCAGTTTGTTTTTGTCATCTTGGAAGGATCCACCTCGACCTCCACCACAACCACCAAAAAGAACCGTGTCCCCCATAGATAGAGAAGGATGCTAATGAAGAATGGTCACCAAGACAAAACTATGGCATTTTTTGCCTCCCACTTCGTAAATGCTAAATCTTTAGGGCCCGGCATCTTGGTTTCTCTAGTCAAGTATCCTAAGCAGCCCTTTCCTAGCAATAAAGAGCACGGCGGATTGAGACCATGCAAGAAAATTTGTCCCATCGAAATGAACTATAGTAATAATGGAGTTTGGGGGCTCTGACACAACTCCCCAAGGTTACCAGCATTTGAACCATTGGATATCCCAAAACTCTGACTCACTTTTGACATGTTGCAAAATATACGAACTAGTAACTACAGAAAACAAGTGCTGAAAAGACCTCCATAGGTCACAGAAACGTCAGTCACAGTCCAATCACTTCCACAACCACCACGCAACACACTCCAAAAGTTATAAGCATAAAAAAATACCAACCACAAGATGTATACCACTGGATACACAACCAAACACATCAAAACCTCACGGCCACCAAGAACATGTAACCCATTAGGTTGTCCTGCATAGAAACGATGAAAACACCCATCTAGCCATTTCTACAAGAAAACAATTGACCTCCAATACCCCAAGCACTATCATATAGCAAACTACATACAGAATCACAATCTATTGTGGAATAGAAGAAGATTCAACACCAACAAAAAAAAACCACAAAAAACAAGGGGGCAGTAAACTACCTGCATAAAAACCTTCTCTAAGCATTCAATACTTCACCAAATTGAACAAAACTTGTTTCATTAGAGCCCTTACAGAAATAACAATCCATGCACTTCGAATTAAACACCACAAAAACCCTAATCTGGTAAAATCCATTAGAATCATTAAAACTGGATTTTTCGATTTTCTTCACAAAATCTTTCGAAAAATATAGTTCTCAACATAAAAAAATCAACAAAAATACATGTAATTACCCACAAATCATGATCTACACACTAGTGACGGGATCTAACACACTGTCTATCATGGCTAGATTTTTCTGTCACACCCGTGTGGTGCCCTGACCGTCACCTAGCTAAGGCCAACCTAAACCCCATTTGAGCCCTTTTCTGACCCGCCAACATGCCTCAAATGCACTGACAAGGATATTGCTCATCAAAAGCACTGATACATCAAACCCTGCTTGACCAACTCATAAGCTCCTTCCTTGTGTCGCCACGACGCTCGTCCTGCCCGTAGGGTCCCTCGTGTCATTGTCGCTTGTGTACACAACTAGTCAACCACTTCAACGCGCACTCCATGCCATCAAAGCGCATCTCAAATGACCACAATCATGCCCCGCTTATAGCACTAAAGGCCCAATACACCTATAGCACATCACCAAGCTGTCGCTCAAGCCATAAATCCAATGACGACTATGGCACCTTATGAGGGCACAGTAACTTTCCACACAAGATGTCACCCTGCATCATGCCTTGCCACCAAAGTGGTGTCTTATGCCAAGCCAAGCATGACAAGCACTAGGACAAGGAACACCGAAGCATAATGGCTACGAGATAGCCCACTCACCTAACTACATGCCACCAATGTCTCATAGAGTATGCTAGTAGTGCCCACATAGCCAAGCTCTGGCCTAAGCTAGATGTGCAATGTTGCTCATGCTAAGGCGCCAAGCACCGCTCTTATGGAGAACCCTAGGCCACCCCTCTGGGAAAGTCTAAAGCTACCCCCAACCCATGTTAGGAATGCTTCGCAATTTAAGCTCATGCGGGCTAAGAATATGTCGCATGGCATGTTGTCCATCGTGTTACCCATGCCTTAACATGCCTCTAAACCATATCAATTATCAAGTGCATGGGTGCTTCCGAGCACCAACCCCTCCTTAAGGTGTATGCTAAGTTTTTCACCCGTTGCTAGAAGGTAACATCAAGACCCCTAAAAAATCATGTTATACTATTTATGGGTTTATCATCAAGCACTATTTAAGGAACTGCCACTGTGCCAACACCTAAGACCATCGTGTCCATGCATGCGCCAAAAGACTTGTCCGTGACATCCTCCCCTACTTAATTGGTTGACGTCCTTGTCAACACAACACCAAATACTCACCTTCGGCTTGCACACCCGTCCCTTATGCCTTGATCATCTCGAATCATAGCCTAATACCACACTAAACTCGGTTAGGAAACTGTACACCACCTGCTCTTTGACCAATCTTGGTCTTCAAGGCACTTCAAGTGTTGTTGTGCGTGCTCTGTTGCACACAAACACACCTTCGTACATGGTCCATTGTGTACGTGCACAATCCACAGTGCACCAATGTCCACTCATGAACCCTAGCTTGACCCAAGCAACACCCTTACACTTAATCTTGAGACATTTGCTGCTTCAGACTACTCTAAAAACGGCTTAACCAGTAAACAAACATAACCCAAGCTCCACCTTGCCCTTGAAATCAGCCCAATTTCTCCTTACACCAAAGGCATGATCCTCTAACCACTTCAAGTAGAACACGCTTATTGCTTTAGCTCTTGCGAACCAAGCTTTGACTCTGTCCGTCAAGTCACAGATCCCTCCTCAAAGAGCTCCAATCCATGAACCTCTCAAAGTGTGGCTCACAAGCTAACCGCAATGCAATGCGGCTTGGATCCATCCACTAAAACCAACCGTTGTGAACTTGTCATATCTTGACTCGCCCATGCCAATTGCCCTTAATTCAGACAGGCAAATTGTTGCACAGTCTCATACCTGAACATAAACTCACATGCCCAACCAAGCTGCATCCTGAACATCCCAAATGTTCCACAGCCAACAACCCTATCCGTTGCTTAAAACCGCCCTTACACAATCAATCGTACATTACCTCCTCTGAGGACTTCCCATTTTGAACGGTTTCTTGACTTGACACACAATCTTTTAGATGTTTGTCCCATTTCAAACATTGTACTTGCTGCATAACAAATCATTTGACTTCTTATACTCACCACATTACAAATTGTCAACGTAGCAATCAACCCACACTAACTTGTCCTTGCTTCATCCCATAGATCTTCCGACTTTTCCTGCCTTAGAACTCAATCCATCAAGCTCCCTAATCATGTTGCTAACATCCTCATCGTTGTTCAAAACCACTTGTGCCAATTGCTTGAACTTTCATACCTCACCCATGAGGTTTCCAAATCTCACTCTGACAACATCCTTCACCCTGTGTAGCATACTAACTCAAATCGATATGAATCTTGGCACTCAATCGATCAAGATAACAAAACCCACATATGAACTCTACCCACAATAGTACCTCGAATGAACGACCTCAATCGTGGCACGCCTGCAATGTTGCACATGTCGTCGCTTCCTTTGAATACCATGGCTTAAGTGCTCCCCCACTTAAGCTCTCCACCATACCTCTCGGTCTCCTTGGACATTATTAGTATCTAGTTCAACCATCCTCTTGTATTGCCCCTCCAATACCTCGACACTTGCATGTCTTCACCCCGAGAAGGCATACATCAATTTACCACTTCACCTTCGATCCATTGAAGGTCTCCCATAGCTTGCCACAAGCTATCCTCATATCACATTGCCACCCTAGTACCTCGGTCCACCACACATTCACCTAAGTAAGCACCATCCCTTATCGCACGAGTCTTTCACCTATGTCGCCCTTGTACCTCGGAACACTACCTTCACCCTGAGCCAACACTGTATCACTCTAGCACCTCGGCAACTCATGCCTTCACCCCGAGTGAACTATCCATTTAGATTCTCACATTTTATCATTGTCTCACTCTAGTATTAGAGCACACTTGCCTTCACCTTGAGTAGAGCCCCAAACTCTATCTGGTGACACTTTAGTTCCTCAACACTCACATGTCTTCACTCCAAGCAAACAACCATTCAGATTCTTAAACTATCTTGCCACCATAAAGCCATCTCCTTGGCACCACCGTGCATTTTCCCTTGTACCACTGCACAATTCATTTGTTGTCATGACATGAACCCGACATCACATGGTAGCCCAATCCATTAGACATACAAGGCACACATGCAATTCAGAATCACTTGCTGACATGTCTTTGAGTCGCTCTCCCAAGCCATCAAGACGTTTCTTTGTCAGCTTCATTTTTAATTGCCACCCAATGTTTCAATGTTGTCCGTCGCACCTAAGACTTCATTTACCTGTATTGTCGACATCATCTCGATCCTAGACAAGTCATGCAACCAAACACACAAGATAGAAGTCAATAGGCTCTATAGCCTATAGCCATCCTGCTACTTGGAACCACTCAATCACATTCAACCCAACCCACCCAGCTTGGCCAACTTGACGAACCTGATTCAAATACCAACTGTCATGGCCAGATTTTTCTTTGTCACAACCGTGTGGCACCCCGACCATCACCTAGCCAAGGCTAGCCTAAGTGCCATTTGAGCCCTTCTCTGACCCGTCGACATACCCCACATGCACTGACAAGGACACTTCTCACTAAGCATTGATGAGTCAATCCCTATTTGACCAACTCACAAGTTCCTTGCATTGCCATGACACTCATCCCTCCTGTAGGGTCCCATGTGTCATCGTCGCTTGTGCACATGACTAGTCAACCACTTTGGTGCACACGTCATGCCATTGAAGTGCATCTCAAACGACCACAAAGCTTATCATGTTCTGCTTGTAGCAGTACACTAAAGGCCCAGCACATCACCGAGTCCAACGACGACCATGGCACCTTACGAGGACACAGTGACCTTCTACGCAAGATGTTGCCCTGCATCTTTCCTTGCAATTGAAGTGGTGTCTTGTACTAAGCCAAGCATGACAAACACTAGGACAAGACACACCCAAGTATAATGACCACGAGATAGCCCACTCACCTAACTACGTGTCACCACTATCGCATAGTGCATGGTAGTAGTGCCCACATAGCCAGGCTCTAGCCTAAGCCAGACGCACAATACCACCCACGCTGGGGCCCCAAGCACAGTCCCTATAGGGAACCCTAAGCCACCCCTCTAAGAAAGCCTAAAGCCTCTCCTAACCCATGTTAGGGATGCCTCATAGTTTAAGCTCATGTGGGCTATGAGCATGTAGCATAACACACTATCCATCGTGCCACCCATGCCTTGATATGCCTCTTGCCCATGGCAAGGACCCCTTAAGGTGTACGCTAAGTTTTTCACCCATTGCCAAAAGGGAACATCAGGACTGACCCAAATCACACTATACTACTTACAGGTTTACCATTGTGCACTATTTATGGAACTACCACTATGCCAATGCCCAACGCTGTCGTGCCCATGCACGCATCAAAAGACTTGTCTGAAACAGTAAGAACCCTACTAATGTCAACTCTACTTTTTGTCCTGCAACATCGAGCTCTAACAGGGATGTAATCTTACTACGATATCAAGGTTGAAATTGAGTCTTTGTATTGAAACTTGCATAAAGTAGAAGGGAAAAAAAAAGGAAGAAAAAGAGAGGTACACAAACAGGAAAGAATTCATACAGGAGGCGTAATACCATCCATACCCTCGTATGAATACATAAATACCTAAAGACTACATTACTCCAGAATAAGACTAATTTGCCCCCCTTACATACTTCTACATGGTTGGCTCTTGATTTTTGACTTAAGGCATGTTACCCCTACATTACTCCTCAAATTCCCTCAAATTCTTAGTTTGGAAAATACACCAATTTAGATTACATCACTACACCTCCTCGGTTTGTTTCCCCTTAGTGAAGCCCATAAACCAATGCAAGCTAGAGGTAATATGTAGGGTAAAGCAATCTCGCCAGCATTGGATGAAAAATTTAGCTAGGCACTGCAGAGCATTGGACACAACATCCGCAATTCACATACTCTATGTGTGCACATGAGAAAATAGGAGGAAGTTGCATTATTGATTGTTTATATTGAGGATCAAGGTTTTAAACTTCGGTTTCAATATATGCTTTGGAATTAATTCATGGAAGTTTATGAATTTAAAACATCATAAAAATCATGAAAACTATTAAATCATTATGGAATGGAATTTTGAATGAAACTGCTGAAAATGAAATATAAGCAACAATAAACACCTATAATTCATTAGATAAGCAAGACAACTAGCTACAGTTTAAGAGATCAATCCTCTTGTGTCATATGCTATCATGCATGTATAAAACACTAGGTTAATTATACATCCACATAGAGTTAGCAAATGATAAGAAGCACTAGTACAATGCATAATAATGCAAACAAATGTGTAAAGCCAAACCAAAAACCTGTAACTTCTAAAAGCACATAAGTCTTTTATAGTTTTATGCCCATACAAATATACAATGATACAAGTGCAAGAGATTTCACAACAAAATACACTAAGCAGTCTCAGAGGCTTGAAGCCATCATTCCAATTCTATCTCAACACCACATAGAATTACAGGGTTTCTCATAACCGTCATTAATGTGGGCATTGAAGACCAAGTGGGGCCTGCATGTGCCTTCGTGGGGTCCACACGTAACTAGCTATGGAGAACTCTTTCTTGGACATCAAATTGAGTCATTAGATTGCTAGTAGAGTCTTTTACTAGTGCTATTTTATGTTTTTACTTACTTCTTTTCTGTTTTGATAGGTTTCGGATATAGAGGTCTTTAAAATTTTGTTTTTGGGTATTTAGTCAACATTATGTATGTTTAATAAGAGGTAGTTGACAATCCCAAGGAAGGCCACATTTTGGTCTATTTTTCTTTTTAGAAAGTTGGTTATAAGAAGTCTAATGTTAGAGAGTCCAATAAATAAAAGTTTCTAATTTTGGAAACTTCTAAATCTCATGTAATTGGAGTCTTTAAAACTAGCTGGTTGATATGTACAGAAAAAATATTATTGAATGGAATGAAATAAAGCATGTTGTCCTTCTTGTCACGAGTGGAGCTCCAAAACTAGAGAGTGGTACCCTAGTTGAGGATTCCTAGGGTTTTCTTCAGTCTTGGTGAGAAGCCAAGGAAAATCCTGCTCGTGGTGAGATTCTACATGAATAAGTAATTCTTCTTCTTAAAGAACTCCACTCTTGGTGGGTTTTCTCTGGCCCTTGATCTTAATACCTACTGTTTTTCCTTTACTCCAAGATAAATCCTTCAAGAAGCATTCTGTACGGTTTCTTGAACATCCTACAAACCTGCAGCTGTTATAGAACCCATTACCTTTTTGTTTTATATCTATAAAACCCTAAAATCCCTTGATCCTGAGCTTGCGGCAGTTCTTAAAGGCTTCCTTATTCTATTTCAGAACTACAAAAACAGAAACCCAACTTCTAGGGGCTCTACCGGGGGGGGGGCTAAAACTTTTCCCTTGAGGTCTTCACCCAACTGTAGATCAAAAACTCCTTTGATTGTTTCCACAGAGCCCTAGTGATGTAGACAACAAGAAAAGACTCTTGTATGTGCCACCACACAAGAGAGCAAGATTCAAGTCTTGTGTCAAGTATGATTTATTTATTTTTAATTGTTTAAGGGGTTGGGTTATTTTTATAATAAAGTCAATAGTCCCAAGGGTAGATTAGGACTTTAATTTTCAATGTTAGTTTAGGATTTTAGGTTAATCCCGTTTTTATTGTTTATGCCATTTTTTCAAAGGTCAAAACTTGCCCTTTTGGCTTTATTTTGGTGTGTCATTAGATGGTTATTCAGTTACCTTTCTAACGAGACGAACATTGCACAAATCCGAGGTGATTTGGAAAAGTTATGACCAAATTACTAATGATGTATCAGTAAAAAATGGGAATAGTGTTTTTAGAAAGTTGAGTTTTAGAAAGTCTTAATTTTTAGGAAAGTCGTGTTTTAGAAGGATTTTGATTTAGTATGTCTTAGGCAGCAAGATTAAGTTTTTAGTAGTGTCTAAATTAGGAAAGTAAGTTTTTAGTAATACTTGGTCTCCAAGTTTAGGTATTTAGCAAATTTCTAATTTTGTAATTCTATAGGTTGTAAGCCTATTTAAAGGCACCCCCCTCCCCTTGATTAATACAGTGAAGAAATATAAAAGTTTTGTTGAATTGGGTGTTCCCAAAGTACACCGTGGACCTAGTTTATCTCTCCTTCCCCAAGGGTTGATGCCACTTATGGCTCCCCTCTCTCTTCTTCTTCTATTGGTGCAACAGTAAGCTCCCTCTCCCCTTCAAGGTATATCCATACTCTTTTTCTTTCTCTCTTAGTCTCTTCTTAACTTTCTATATCTTTCTATACTACTCTCTTATTCTTCTTCCTATCATCATTTTTCTTCTTCCCTTATCATATTTCATGTGCAAGAGCTAAAAACCTCCATTAAAGCACCTTCAAGTTTCTGAAATTCCATGATTTAACCCTTATCAGAATTTAATAAAATTTTAACTGTAGAACCCTTGAACACGTCAAAAACTATCATAAAAATTTCAACATTTTCTGACGCATCAGAGGGGCATTTTGTAATTTTTGGATTTTCAGTTCAAATTTACAGAAATACCCTTTTGGGCTCTTTTCTTTTATTTTCTCCTCTTTTTTGTTATAACTCATCTTCTTTCTATAATTTTATTTTCTGATTCTTAAATTTCCATGGCAACTTGTTTGTTTCTAAACCCTATTCTTGATTTATTTGCTTCCGTACTTTAATTTGAAATTTATTTGAGGGCCTTGGAAATATCCTGCATCAATTTTGGTATCTTCCCTTCTACCTTGCATCACTTAGCACCCTAGCAATCCCTGCAACAGATCCTGTTTCGAAGATTATACCTACTGTTGACCTGTCTTGGTTGCAATATCTTTTCTCTATAGCACCCTCATCTGTAATTTTGTTTTAACAGATCTACACTTCATTGTTACTATGATTAATCCTCCACAGATTGAATCTGACCCCTGTTTCCTTATTCTAACCCACCTGTGGGTCTATTTAGGGAAATATCTGCATTGTTACTAGATCTGAAATCTACCTGGTATCCTTTGAGCTTTGCGATGGTAATCTATCTCTGAAAGTAGCTATTTAATAATCTTGAAGTGAAAACAGGGGGTCATGGTATTTGGGTAGTGTTGCATATCCTTTATTAGATCTGCTGCCCTTGTTTACACTATTGATTATCTACTGCAGTCTATTTTCTGAGTTTCAGATCTCGATATATTGGACTGTTGGGTTATTCTTTCAATCTGATTTAAGGGCAGAACTGTGTATTTTATATAAAGTTCACCTTGGATAAACTCAGTTCTGAAAGTACTACTCCTTTCTGTACTAACCCCTGGAGTCTACTTCTTATGTTTCCATATTTACTCCATACAACTGAAGTCTGATTTACTGAAGCTTGTTTGCTGACCTGGCTACCTGAGTTACAGCCAGGGGCTTTATAGCATTCGGGTACTTATGTTATTCATACTCATTGCTGGGTCTTTGCCTGTGAATTCACAACCCTTATATTGCTCTACTGAATTGAATTTGAATCTGACATTTGGTGGGAGTCTATCCTAGCACTTTAGTGGGCCCATAATGTGCAGGTTAGTAGCCAACACTAGGTTGTCCTGCATCAGTCATCCTTGTCTCTAACTTATGCTGATGATGTATCTACTAACAAAACTGGTCCTCAAGGTAGTAACAGTATTGATTTATCCAAAAAAAAAAGTAGTAACAGTATTGCTACCATAACAGGGTGCAGTACAGCACCTCATAGTCTCAAACATACTAATTATAAACATATTCTTCAACATGCATCAGCATCTTCAATCGCAGATATAGAAGTTCAAGCAGAAGATGAGCATGGTCAGTGGCAAACGACAATGAAGATCCCTCCCTATAATGCTAATTCCACCTTCGTAGTGGTAAAATCCATCCATGGCCGTGTTAGTTGTCCACAAGAACCAATACTCATGTAATCAAACCAAGATAATGGACTTTGTGTGACATATCCTTCATTGGTGTATCCATACCCATATGAAGAGGTAAAAAAACTAGCACCCCATCCACTTGTAGAAACTACACCCCATCTAATTAAACTACCACCTCCAATATTCATGCTATAAAATGTCCCTACTAAACTATCAGCACCATAACTCTAACAAGAATGAGCCTCTGCTTCATCTTCATCCACGTTCACCAAGCAGTACCTCCATCACCAATATGTCTGATGTGCACCATGGTTGTCATCCAAGGAGGTATGATTACATGGTTGCTCTCATGTGAAAGGGGTAAGGGGTCTCTAACCTCCTCACCAACATTGCCCCCATCATTGTACCTACCATCCTAGTCACTGCCCTAATCATCCCCCCCCCCCCCACTCCTTGGTGGTGATTCTATGTCTAAGAGTGTTTCCATGGATAAGTCAACATCACCACCACTACCTGACTAAGAATGAATGCAGGAGCTTGACCTTACCCTGTCTCATCCAACTTGGGTTCTCCAATTTCCTTCACCCACTTGTATAGTGAGACCTCACAAAAGACACTGCTGAAATCAATAGGATCACTGTAGCCCTCCTTGTTCTAACTCACATTGAAATGCTTTATCAAGAGCCACATGTTAAAGTAGTATAGTTTCTACAATTTCTCGTGGTTAGGCCTATTGCAGTTCAAGTGAATAAGAAAGTGCCCCAGTTTCTCTCATATAGGGCTGCAAATTGGATCAGGATGGGCCGGGCTGAGGTTAACTCAAGCCCAACCCAACATATAAGCATCTGAGCCCAAACTCAGCCCGTTCTAAAAAAATGTGGCCCTAATAAATAAAAAATGTTTTTATTTGCGGGGAAAAAAAAAAAACAACTTTGTTTAATTATATTCTATATAGTAGATCAGGCCGGGCCATTCGGGCTGAACAAAGGCCTGCCCAAACTCGGCCCAAGGTTTATGTCGGACTTAAAACTTGCGCCCACAGTTGGCCTAGCCCAAAATATAATCAGTCCAGCCTGCCTAGACTTCGGGCTGAACAGTTTGGGATTCAGGCCAGCCCACATCCCATTTGCTTCCCTACTCTCATAACTAGGGATATTCTGCCTAAAATAGTACTTCCGTGGCAATCTTCCAATAGTTGAAGGCATTGATCCAGCAAAAAACCCACCATTCAAATGCAAAACTAAAATTTTAAATGTATTAGTATTTGTTGGCAGTTGTAATTACTCCCTACAATTGAACCAACTATGACATAAGTCTTACCTGGAGGTGTCTTCTGCCATCTAACCACATAAGCAGCACATCCAATAGAATTAAGGGCATCCCCATACCACTCTCTCTCAGTATGATCCCTAACCTAATCCATAACACAAAATTCAAATACTTAAGCCCCACGAATTACCCATAACCCTACATTTCCATAATCCCAAAGCAATTTATAGGGCTCATAACTCGCAAGGTTCAAATCCATTGGAATTTGATCTACATCACAATCATAATTAGGCTGGTTGTCACTTCATCAGGAAGATGACATCAAGAAAAATGTTCCAATTGTCATTTACAATGATCAGATTGTTGCCCTTGGTATTGGGTGTGAGCATTTGTAAGACATTCTTAAAAAGCTAACATATATGAACCAACTTGAGGCGGAATATTTTCAAATTTAGTACATTGTATTCCCTTTATCTTTTATTTTTATAATTAAGATAGTGACATTCATTGACAAGAAACGAAAGCATAAACATTCAATTTAGTGTGTATTCGGTCAGTGGCTTTTTCAATTTTACTTAACGGTGTCTTGGAAGGTTTTTTTAGAAGCTCGCCAAGTTTGAGACAAGGGGATCCCCTATCCCCCTACCTCTTTATTATGGTGACACAGGCTTAAGTAGACTGATTACAAAAGCAGAGATGGGTTCCTATCTGGTTTGTGGTGGGGAATGGTGATATCTCTATATCGCACTTGCAATATGCGGATGACACTATGATTTTCTGTGAAGTCATTATTAGACAAATGGGCTACTTGAAATGCATTCTGAGGTACTTAAAGGTGGTTTCAGGTCTTAAGATTAACTTGGCCAAAAGTGAGATCTTCCAAGTGAAGGATGTTGAGGAGATCCATTCTCTAGCTACAATCTTGGGTGATAAAGTTGGAGTTTGGCCCTTGTTTTATCTCGGTCTTTCTCTGGATACGCGTTTAAAATCTAAATCAGATTGGAATCCGATTTTGGAGCATATCTCCAAAAGGATTGACTCTTGGAAGGCCCCTCTTATGTCCAAAGGAGGTAGGCTTACGTTGATCAACAGTGCCCTTGGAAGTATCCCCAACTACCATCTCTTGCTTTCAAGATACCGATGTCGATTGCTAATAAGATTGAGGCTTGTTTCAGGAATTTTTTGTGCAATGATTTGGATGAGCATAGAAAGTTTCATCTTGTAGATTGAAAGTCTGCTTATCGTCCGGTGAATGTTTGCGCAGGGGGGGGGGAATTAGGAAGATCAAATTCTATAATTAGGCTTTGATTAGGAATGGTTTTGGAGGTTTGGGGAGGAAAGTCATGGCCAGTATGAGTGTAACTCGGTATTGGTCCCAAGAGTTTAATGGTGCGAATGGTGTGGGGCTTTGGAAATCCATTATCCACGCCAAGGATCGATTTGGGCGGTTCATAAGTTTTAAGGTGGGTTTAGGTGAAGATATCCAATTTGCTAAGTTGGTAAAGTCTGTGGGTGTTGTACCACCGACCTAGGTTCAAAACCCATCTTCACCTACCGATGAAAAAAAATTTTGGGAGGATTTGTGGTGCGGAAATTCCCCTCTCAAGATGAAGTTTCCTAATATTTTCTCGTTTGTTGCTGATATGTATAGTTTTGTGGTTAATAATTTTCAATGTATAGGTTGTGGGATTTGGTGTCCTAGGCTCCATAGAAACCTCAATGATTGGGAATGCAAGGAGTGGTTGGGTCTTCGAGGTCAATTAGAACACTATAGGTTAGATCCTGGCGGGAATGATGAGAGGATTTGGGGCTTAATGTGAGAGATCGTTTCTCCAATAAGTCATTCTATGTTGGTTGGACCCCGTTGTAAACTGTAGCTATTCGTATAGGGGCATTTGGACTCAAGGGATTCCTTCAAAGATTAATTTCTTCATCTAGACTATTACATTGGATAAAATTCTTACTCTCAACCACTTGAAGAGTAAAGGTAGGAATTTGATCAATAGATGTGTTGTACATCTAAGGGAGGAGGAATCAGTTGCCACCTCTTTATCCATTGCCAGGTGGTTAGGGAAATTTGGTTTTTCTTCCTCTCACCTCAATATCCCTTGGGTTTTTCCTAACTCTTTCAGAGACCTTCTCACGGATTGGTGGTCCAAAGTTGTGGTGGGCATTGCCAAGGTTATTTAGTACTTCCTTCCTAGGGCCATTTGCTAGGTTGTTTGGAAAGAAAGGAACCTGCATATTTTCAAGGACAACAGTGCACCTTGTGGTTGCCTTTGTATCAGGGTCCATGAGTTCCTAAGGGATTAGGTCTCTATTTACCTGGGTTTTGTTGAGTTTGATTAGCTTGAGTTTTGGGATGGGAATGGGATTGCCTTGTGTGCTCGATTATAGCCTTTTTGTTGTCAAGTTGTTGGTGTTAGGATCGTTTTACCTTCTTCTTTACAGAAGAAACAAGATGTAATAAAATCAACAAGCAAAATAAAGAAAGAAATCACGCACAACAAGATTTACATGGAAAACCCCAGTTTGGGGGAAAACCACAGAGCCGCAAAGAAAACTTTTACTATCAGGAAGAAAACTCATCCAAAGAAGATTCACAATATTTAGAACCTCTCTCACTGTCCAAGCAACCTTAGAACGAAACAATATAAATACCCCAAAACCGTAATACATATGCAGATACGGTTCCGATCCGCTCCAGTTCATAAAAACGGATCAAAATATTAGGGTTTTCTTCGGGTTGTATCCGGGTTTGATTTCGGGTTGAATTCCTAATGCTAACCCAATAAATCAAACATCACACACTACAATCTCCCACTTGAAATTTGATATCTTGTTGCATCTACTGTGTTTGTGAACACTATTCTTTTCTTAATGTGATTCCTCACTCTTGCAACTCAACTGCTCTATCTTCACACCTAAAGACCAACTGAAGTTTTGCATAGTTTCAATTACACTATCATGACTGCCTTAGTGAACATATTTGTAGGATTGTTATCCGTATGGATCTTTTCCAATTTCAACACATTTTCTTCTATAAGAGAACATATGAAGTGATGCCTTCTGTCAATGTGTTTGGTCCTTGCATGGAATGTTGAATTCTTTGCAAGATGAATAACATTCTGGCTATCACTGTATAACATGTTGTTCTCCTGCTTCTTTCCCAACTAGTCCATCAAATTCTGCAACCAAACCATTTCCTTGTTTGCCTCTACGACAACAATATGTTCCACTTCAATACTTAAAAGTGTCATTATCTTCTGCAACAATAACACCCAACTAATAGCTGTAAAACCCAAGGTGAAGACATACCCCATAATACTTATTCGTTTGTCAAAATCTCCTAACAAATCCAAACCCACGTAACCTTATAGGTTAAGTCCAGACCCTCCAAAAATTAATGTGGCTTTAGAAGTTCCTCTTAGGTTCCTCGAAATCCATTTTATAGCCTCCCAATGTATCTTTCCTGGTTTGCTTAAAAACCTGCTAACTATGTTCATTGAATAGGCAATGTTCGGCCTCGTGCTAACCATAATATACATCCTTGAACATGTAATCTATCTGCTTTTGGGATTTAAGAGAATGTTCCTTGAAAAGTTTGAAATGCCCCGCCAATGGAGTACTTACTGGCTTGGCATTTTGCATGTTGAACATTCTTAAGACTTTTTCAATTAAGTTCACTTGAGACAACCTCAACACATGGTTCTTCCTGTCTCTTGTGATTTTTACACCAAGAATCTGTTTTGTTGTACCCAAGTTCTTCATCTCGAACCCCCTTGACAACATATCCTTGAAATTAATTTATCTCTGGCATTCTTGATCCTACAATAAGCATGTCATCAACATATAAAAGCAATATAATATAACTATTGTCAAACCTCTTGATATAATAGCAATAGTCTGCATGGCATCTTCTGAAACCATTTACTGTCATGAAGCTATCAAATTCCAAATACCACTATCTTGGTGCTTACTTCAACCCAATAAGTTCATTTTCAGTTTACATATCATTTTCTCCTTCCCTTCAGTAGTGTAGCCTTGTGGCTGTTCCATGTAGATTTCTTCATCCAAATCACCATGGAGGAATGTAGTCTTCACATCAAGTTGCTCCAGGTGTAAACCTTATGTTGCCACTATACTCAACATTGCTCTAATAGTTATCATCTTCACAACTAGAGAAAATTATTCAAAAAAGTCTATTCCTCTTCTTTGCTAACATCCTCTAACCACCAACCTGGCCTTATATTTTTTGGTCTCATCACTCTCATCCTTCAACCTAAAAACTCATTTGTTGCTCAGTGGCTTTTTACCATCTGGTAGTGAAACTAAATCCTATGTCTGATTGGATATTAAAGACTTCATCTCCTTATCTATCGCATGCTCTCACTCAGTCCGAAAATCCACTTCCAATGCTTCTTCATAACATTCCAACTCAACCTTGTCCATCAATAACAAGTAATATAGAAAATGAGAATATCGTTGCATTGGTTTAAGTGTCCTGAATGACCTTCTTACTTCTGGAGTAGGTATTTGAGGTTGTATCTGTTGATCCACATGTCCTTCTATATTTGTTGTTTTATTCTCATTCACACCCTGTACATCATCATCAAAATCTTTTCAAACTCCATAAACTCCTATTTTCTTGAAACAGTAACCTTGTGATGTGGGACAATGACACACTAAGGTAATGCATGTGAGAACACCTATTTGATGCAACATGCATATGATGATATGAATGTAAGGAGTTAAGAACTCAATTGTCAAGGTTAATGTCAAAGATAGAATCTAGGTTTTCACTCATCATTAAAATATACCTAAAGTTAGATTATGGTTCATTTAAATGATTTCTAACATGCATACAAGTTAAGAGTATAAAATCAAGAAACACTAAGCACTAAACATACATGAAATAATAAACCACATAACCAAATTCAACATTCATCACATGTGATCATCAAGCAACTTAGAAGACCAATTTAGGTTAATGGTGGTTTGTATGCCTATTTAGAGGATATTGAGAGGTTTAAAGAAGATTAATAGTCAAGCAAAAAGCAAAGGCATCATGTTTAAACAATGGCTTAAAGTAGGTTTCATGATCATATGTGCAGAAAATTTCTGGGTTGTGTATTTCATGTTGGGGCAAGGTGAAAATATATGAAAAGGGATTTTAAATAATTTTCAGCACTTCGAGAATTTTTTTTAAGTCATAATCAAATCATAGACAAAATTTAAGGCTTTAAATATTTTGTTAGCGTGCAAAAAAATTCTGACTATAGTAACGATGTTGTCCCGAAATTCAGAGAATGGGTGGAAAAAATGGTACCATCTCAACCAGTTCCAACCCAATTTGGAAGATGGCTATGTACAAAATTAATACCTTTTAAAGGCTTTAAAATCCACTAAAACATCGCGATCAATAGCTCCTTAAAGAGAGAGAAACACAGCTCCAAAAAGGTGGTCTAGAAAGACCCAAGACCGAGTGTGATGACACCTATGGGAATGCACACGATTTTGGCTTCCGCAACCAATCAAGATCTATTTTTTTTAACCTCCCAATATCAGATTCAATGAATTGCATTCCTCAAGAAATTTGTTGCAAATCATAATGCAAATCACAAAATTCACCCGATTCGGTCAAACAGTCACAGAAAATCATAAACCGGAAATTCAGCACACTTACTTGCTTTGGATTGATGAAGAATTATTTGCAAACCTTCCAAACCCATATTGTAGAATCCAATGGGAAGATGAAGCGCTCTTTAACAATGAAAAAGAACAAGAAGATAAGCAACAGCCTCTACCTTAAGTGTCAAACCTCACTCCGAGGACAACCTTTCCAAGTTTTGAAGCAAGGGAGTTAAAGATCTCCTTTAAGCATCTAACAATCCACCTCCGAGAACACAAACAATTTTCATAATTTCATTCATTAACTGAAGTTTTTGAGCAACCAAGAAGCTTATAAGAGCCTCCACACGACGAACCTGATTAGGGCATCATAATTATGAAGTCCATGGACCATAATACCCCTAAAGTGGCTATCTCTCATAAAAAAACCTTAATTTTGCCACTTTTGGTCAATTTTACCCATGAAACACCACTAATAGTGTCTCTACTTATCTCTCCCTCACTCCCAACATAAAATACTATCCCCTCATATTCCTTATTACAAAATAATGTGGATCAAATAAAATTACAACTATAATAACTAAAGATAAAATAAAATGCTAAATAAAATAAAAGATTGTCTGGATCTAGAACAAACCCTGGAAATTCTCCACCCTACTCAAACCATAAGAGTCGGCCGGCTCTAGCATGGGGTCCAAGCTATCATCCAGATAAAATAGATAGTCCTATCTCTCCTTAATTGAGTTTGAAATGAAGGTCTGAAAACCCATCAAGATGCTCTTGCACCACCTTATCCTCATACAAGACTTTCTCATTAAATACGATGTTTCTATTTAAGTATATTAATTCTTGTATCTCCTAACACCTTAAGGTTTTGGGAGAGTTGGTTAATCTACTGCCAACATGGTATCAGAGTAGGTTTGGTCGTGAGTTCGAATCCCAGTGGAAGTACTTTCCCAAATGTAGTGTTGTGTGCATGTGTATGCGTTGTGTGGAACCGTGCCTAGCTTCTCGAGTGTGTTCCCAGGAGAAAACAGTGTTCCTCCTACAGAGGGGTGTTGAAATATATTAAATCATGTATCTCCTAACACCTTAAGGTTTTGGGAGAGTTGGTTAATCTACTGTCAACAGTTTTTGTTCCTTATGACTTTCCAATTTTCATCATCCCAGCATCAGTAGCCAAATTTTTCTGACCTACATCCAATGAAAACACACATTTTAGATTTAGAATCTAGCTTGTCCCGTTGATCTACATCAACATGTACATAAGCCATACAACCAAACACTCTAAGATGTTTATGATTTACCTGCTTTCTTGTCCATGTTTCTTTTGGGAGTCCACCATCCAAAGATACTGAAGGTCCCTGGTTCAATAAATATATTATTGTGCTGACAGCATCTACCCAAAATTACTTAGGCAAACTTGTATGTAATCTCATGCTTATGGCTATTTCCACAATAGTTTGGTCCATTCGCTTTGCTACACCATTCTGTTGTAGTGTATTGGGACTGTTTTCTCTCTCTTGATCCCGTTCTTTGCACAGTACTTTTCAAATTCCTTGCTATAGTATCCACCTTCATTGTCCAACCTGAGACACTTGAGCATACAACATGTTTCATTCTTAACAGTAGTTCTCCACTTCTTGAAGGTCTCAAATACGTCACACTTATGTTTAAGGAAGTAAACCCACAATTTCTTGATCGAGTCATCAATAAAGGTAACAAAATAAGGTGAGCCACCAATAAAAGATATCTAAGCTGACACCCATAAGTCAGTGTGAACAAGTTCCAACTGTTTTTCATTGATTGTCTTTGCACCCTTAGTGAAGCTGACTTTCTTCTCTAAGTTCAATGCCTTTAAACCTGGAAGCTTCCCTCTTGAGTGGAGAATCTTCATTCCCTTTTTGCTCAAGTGTCTTATCCTGT